>PVJD01009109.1:0-66077 GCA_004026545.1 Mormoops blainvillei | reverse complement strand
TCTTGCTCTTCCTCTTCTCCTTCTAGCACCCCTATGACTCAGATGTTGGAGCGTTTAAAGTTGTCCCAGAGGTGCCTAAGCCTCTCCTCATTTTTTTGAATTCTTGTTTCTTCATTCTGTTCTGGTTGAATGTTTATTTCTTCCTTCTGTTCCAAATCGTTGATTTGAGTCCCAGTTTCCTTCCCTTCACTGTTGGTTCCCTGTATATTTTTCTTTATTTCACTTTGCATAGCCTTCACTTTTTCCTCTATTTTGTGACCATATTCAACCATTTCTGTGAGCATCCTGATTACCAATGTTTTGAACTCTGCATCTGTTAGGTTGGCTATCTCTTCATTGCTTAGTTCTATTTTTGGAGCTTTGATCTGTTCTTTTGTTTGGGCCATATATATATATATATATATATATAATTTATTTATTTATTTATTTATTTATTTGCCTCGGCATACCTATTATGTTGTAAGGGGCGGAGCCTTAGGTACTGGCCAGGGCGGGGCAACCACGTCACTGCCTTGTGGCACTGTCTGTGGGGGAGGCGTCTGAGAGGGGAAAAAGCCAGTTGGTTGGCTCTTGCCCTGCTTTCAGTCACTTCCCCTGCTACCCATAAGCTAATTGGGCCCTTCCAGTGCTGATTCCTGGGTTACGTGGGCTTGTGTACGTTCTAGGACCCTGTGCGTCTCTCAAATGTACTCTCCTGTGAGACTGGCAGTTTCTCCCACTGCCACAACCCCCACAGGTTTTTACTGGCAGAGGTTTTGAGGCTTTCTTTTCCTGCATCAGAACCCTGGGTCGTGCGGTCTCTCTCACTCCCCAGTTGTTCCTCCCAGTTTATCTGCTTGCAAATGTGGGAACACTGGTCCACCAGCCCGCCACTACCTTGCTGTGTGTCCTCTCCCCCCCCGACCCCCGGTGCCCATCTCCACCCCTCCTACCGGTCTGGGTGCATGTTTCTTCTTTAACTCCTTGGTTGTCAGAATTCCATACAGTTTGATTTTCTGGCAGTTCTGGATGTTTTTTGTTTTAAATTTGTTGTTGTCCTTTTGGTTGCGCGAGGAGACAAAGAGTATCTACATAACGCCTCCTTCTTGGCCGGATGTCTTAAGATTTTTTTTTTCTTTTCTTTCCTGATACTTTAAAAAAAAAAAATCTCAACCCTCTGTGGTTTTCAGTCAAGTAGCTCCCTTTTGTGCCAGAACCCTTCCATGGCTACTATTTGTTGAGTATTTAGTACCTACTAGACAGACCATGGTCTATACACTTCACAGGTGTCACCTCATTTAGTCCTCACTTTATGAGGCAGGTATTGTTATCCCCACTTTACAGACAAGGAAACTGAGGCCGCTGAGAGGTGACTTATCTGCTGTTACATAGCTTGTACCTTCTGGGGAGCCATTTACTTCCTCTCACTCTGCCTGTCTGCCCACCATTTAGGGACCATCTTCCTGTGGATCTTCTGGCCTAGTTTCAACTCTGCACTCACTACGCTGGGGGATGGGCAGCATCGGACAGTCCTCAACACTTACTACTCCCTGACTGCAAGCACCCTCAGCACCTTTGCCTTGTCATCCCTTGTTGGGGACAGTGGGCGGCTAGACATGGTATGGGGAGGAGGCCTTGGGAGAACTGGGAGGGGGAGGAGAGGCCTGATACCCTGCCAGTCTGACTCTCCAGGGGAACAGGTAAGGGCACCGGCATATGGGTATCCAACTGCCCTGGAGGTGGTGGCGTCAGAGTGTGAGATGATGATACAATAGCAGGAGAGTTAGAGGTTGGATGGTGGAGGGACTTCAGAGGCAGTAGGACCACTGTGGTGGATGGGCTTGGGTTGGATATGGGTGTGACCATTTGAAGGGGCCTCTAATGTCTTGCCCTTCTCTGCTTCCTTAGGTGCACGTCCAGAATGCTGCACTGGCTGGAGGGGTTGTGGTAGGGACATCAAGTGAAATGATGCTGACACCCTTTGGGGCTCTAGCAGCTGGATTCCTGGCTGGAACTGTCTCCACACTGGGGTACAAGTTCTTCATGGTACAGTTGCCACTCCAGCCCTGGGAAGAAAGAGGTCTCTAATAGGTCCAGGGTAGGAGGGGCACACAAGACTCATTGTTGGTGTCCTGTCCTCCAGCCCATCCTTGAGTCAAAATTCAAAGTTCAAGACACATGTGGCATTAATAATCTTCATGGCATGCCTGGGGTCCTGGGAGCCCTGCTGGGGGCCCTCATGGCTTGGCTGGCCACCCATGAAGCTTATGGAGATGGGTAAGTTTCCCCCATCAATCTTTACTGCAGTCATTATGCCCCTGAAATGACCCCCCTCACTCTTTCCCCACTTTGTACACCAGCAAAAATGCAGTGCGTATTTTTCACTTATTCATCCATATTCTGGGAGCCGAGGAAACTAGAGGAGCAAGACCAGTGAGGGGACTGCCTCCCTGGTCCTAAGTCAGGTTTAGTGGGTCATTGAACAAATGGTTTCAATAGTGTTACTAAAGGGTCAGTAAGAAATAATGACCCTTAGGAGTGATTTTTGCACATCAGGGGAGGCAAAAGTGACCCTCAAACTGAGTCTTGAAAGGTGTGTGGGTATCTGCTCTCACATGAGGGTGGGAGGGTGTTTCAGGGTCCTGGAGACAAGACTAAGCCCGACGGGCTCCTGACGCCCTTTTGGCCTCTGCATGATGCCATGCTGTGATGCACTGACCAGCTCTGTCTCCCTACAACCTCTCCCTGCAGCCTACACAGCGTGTTTCCGCTCATAGCTGAGGGCCAGCGCAGTGCCACAACTCAGGCCATTTACCAGCTCTTTGGGTTGTTTGTCACACTGACAGTTGCCTCTGTGGGCGGGATCCTTGGAGGTGAGTGACCTTGACTGGCGGTGGGGATTTGGCAGGCGCTTGGGAGTTCTCTGGGGGAAGGGCCATTGGATCCCATCCCCCTGACATGCACTTACTCAGATACTTATTGAACACCTACTTTGTACCAAATGCGGGGTGTGGTTATAAAGTTCAGGGGAAACCTTCTCTAGGTAAGGAGAAGCAAGTGGGCACATGCTTCCTTTTAGTGCCAAGTGAAGGTAGAGCAGTGACTGGGGACGGGGTTGGGTTCCACTACTTCAGTTCCGTGGCTTCCCTGTGCTGCTCCCTCTACCCACTAGAGGGCAGTCCAACCTCAGGCTGAGTTCCTGAAGGGGATGCTGAGCTAGCTAGCTATCTTGGTCCAGGGCAGGGACAGGGAGCCAAGGAGTTGGCTCAGCTCACCGCTAGACTGCAACACAAAAACTTTCCACTGAGGCGGACTGCACACTGATGCCGGGTCAGACAGTCCTTCCTGAATTCTGGCCTTAGTCCTTTTGGCCTTCAAAATAAAACCTATGATTCAGTATCTTCACCCTCCTGGCTCTCAACTCAAGATTTTCCTTCTCAGACAAGGTTCAATTCACTCATTCATCTACTTATTTATTCAATAAACACTTTCTGCACCCCTCCTGGATAGGAGACTGCAGAAGGCTCAGCAGCTGTGGTTCATGACGGAATCACTATTTGGTTTGTTACCAGCTGTGCAAAACTTAAGTGAATTGCTCAGCTTCTCTGAACCTGAGTTCCTCCTCTGTAATATAGGGATCACATCCATCTTCGGGATCACTATGATTACTCAGGAAGGCAATGCTTATCGAGCCCTTTGCATGGGGCCTGGCATGCAGTAGGTGCTCGGCAAATACAGCTGTGACTCACCCGGACTAGGCACCATGCTGACCCCAGGCCTCCCAGCTCCTCTGCATTGTGGCACTGGATGGCAGTCTCTCCCATGGGGACAACAAAAAGCCTCACAAATTCTCCCCACCACCACCAGGGCTCCTGCTGAAGCTGCCCTTCCTGGATGCCCCCCCAGATTCCCAGTGTTACGAGGACCAGGTTTACTGGGAGGTAAGACTAATCTGCAACCCCTCAGGCCCACGGGGCTCTGTCACCCTCCCCTGCCTCACCTTCCAGCCTGCCTCTTTCCTTCCTTTCCTCCTCACTCTCCTCTGGGGTACACCCCCGAGCTATGGCGTCTGGTCGCCTGGAGTTACCCTTTCACCTGCTCCCCAACCCCTGCCTTACAGGTGCCTGGGGAACTTGAGGATGAAGCCCAGGGACCTCTGAGGCAGGAGGAACCAGACACTCAGGCCTAACTTGTTTCCAACCATTGAGAGGATGCTCTCCATTTAGAAGATAATGACTGGTTACAATTGGGAAGTTGTTTTGTAACTCCTATCCTTCCTACTAGAGGAAAGGAGTCACAAGCTAGAGGAGCCTCCTTTCCATAGGCAGCACTAGGGGAAGGACTGTAGAAGGCCTGGGAGATGGTGGAAGAACAGGGCTGTAACTGGTCGTGGTGGAGGAAGAACCCCCCAATGGCCTCACCCACCATCACCCTTCACCCCACAACCTGCAAATAAGGCACCCAAGTGAATGCTGATCCACTGGTCCAACACCACACAGTTAAACAGTGTGACCTGGGGCCTGGATCTCTGAGGATGATAAACACCATCATCATCAAGGACTCTGACTGCTTTTTGTGTGTGTGTGCACTGGGAATTTGGAAGGTTTCTTTTACCTTCTAACTCACAGTGTTAGAACCTTGGGATGGGAAACATCCCACCTCCCTGGATCCATGGAACTCCCTCTAGGATGCTGTGTTCTACCAGGTGGGTACCTAGCCTCGGCTTGCCTGCCTGAAGAGACAGGGAGTTCACTCTCAGAAAGCTTGTGTCTATTATAGGACAGCTTGGGCAGCTGGAGAGTTCTTATATTCCAGAACTGCCACCACTCTGACCCTCAACATTGGAGGCTTCAGAGCAGAGTAGGAAGGAGGCAGCTATAGGGCCTAAGAGGGGAATAAGGAGTTCTTTGTCACTAACTTCTCAGAAGCTGGAAGCAGCCGACATCACCTGATGTCTCTGTTCCAAGTCTGAGGAGTGGAGGAACCTATCTATGAGAGTTGCCTCTGAGAAGAATTGGAAGATAGGTCCAGGGTCTCGGACCGCCTCAAGCCATCTGACCACCAGAGGGCACTCCAGACCCAGCAGAGGAAGATGCAGCTTTCCTGCTCTTCCATCCTCCATCAAGAATGAAGTTCTTCCCATAGCCTAACTGCCTCCAGTCTGCTTCCACTCTGGTCTTCATCGTTCATGCCACAACCTTTTCTTAGCTCCCAGCCCCCACTACATGTCAGGTGGATGCAGGGGCTTTCAGATCTTACCCAAATAGAATCTATCCCTCCAGTAGACTGGAGCTCCTTTCCCAAACCCGAAGGGCTGGGAAACCCACCCCTCCCCCTGCCTTCTCCTGCCCTTCCCCAAGGCTTCTGGCAAGATTTGAGCATGACTACAGACCTTTCTCCCCAAAGACTAAGACCCATTCAGACCTAGGAACCCAAGGATGCAGAGTGAAGGGATTTCTGGGGCCTTGCCCTGGGACAGGGGCAGAAGGAAGGTGCCCCCACCAGGCTCCACTCTCACTGTGGTTGGCGGACTGAGTTTGGCTGGAGAAAGACACCAAGCACAGAGTTGAAGAGAGGGGAGAGGAACAAGGAGGACGGCTGAGGGACAAGCACTGTATGGGAATCATCCCAGCCCATAGTCCAACTATGCTCCCCCCCCCCCTTTCAGCCCCCTCCTTCCTCTGCAGCTTCCGTGCCCAGTGCAGGCTGGGGTAGGTATGTTGGGGAGATTCTGGTGCTGAGGAAGAAGGATGGCTGCTGACATTGCGAAGAAGCTTCTGGTCCTGTCAGCCCCTGCTGGGAGGAAAGGAGTTTGAGAGAGCTGAGGCCCCAGCCCTCAGTCCACTGTCTGAGGCCTTAGCTCCCAGTCCTGCCGACCTGCTCTGCCCCAGATCTCCCCAGGCAGTCATCAGAAATCGGAAATACTTCAGGCAAAGGAAGATTCAAGGGTAGAATGAGATCCCTCCCAGCACCAACTCATTCTGGGTAGAGAAAGCTATGCATATGCATTTATTCACGACACCTACATTTTCCTGACCTGAAACTCTCCCTGTGCTGCTGGTTCCTCCTAGACCACATCTGGCCTAAATCTCCTCTAGGCCAGAAAAAATGGGTTGCTCCAGCCCAGGCTGGTCACTACTGTCATCTCAATCCAGGGAGGCTTCCTAGAGAAGGGACAATTGAGCCCTCTCTGGTGGAGGGCAGTTACTGGTCCAGATTCCAAGAGAGAAAAGAGCACAGGCCCCAGGATGGCTCACCGAGAGGCCCCTGAGAAAGGATGAACAGAGTGACTGCTACCCCATAAGAGATGGCCCTGTATCTCTTGTGCCCAGGTCATTTCAAGCCCCGTCACCCCCATGAGGCCTTCTGTGGCCTGGGAGATGTCGTCGAGCTCTGGCCCACGGCCCAGGGCACTCTGGCCAGGGCTGAGCTCTCCTAAAGCCCCTGGTTTTTCACTCTGCATTTCCTTCTCTCCCCCAAATTTGCATCTAATGATGAGCACACTGGTGAGCCTTCCATAGATTGTTCCATTCAGTAGAACTCAGCCATTATCCCATTCCTGATCTGGATATGGGGACGGCCTTCCCATCATTGCTCTCAGGCAGGGAGCTCATGTCACAGGAAAGACAGGTATCCCTGAAGCCCTCGGCCGAACCAGGACCAGCCTCTTCCTTTGTTTTCTCTGTAGTCTCTGGCTCAGTGCTGTTGGTCCCCACATGGTGGGTCATCCATTCAGGCTGGGTCACCTGGGTGACAATGAACAGGTCAAGAAGATGGCAGGGACAGGGGCCAAGGGGGCTCCATCTTCACCCGCTTAGGACAATGAGGCCTTGCCCCTCCGGGTCAGCCCCTCTGATCACCACCTTTATTTCTGTCAATGCAGGACAATCAGACACTTGCCCACTCATGAACTCTGTCTGTTCAGCCCCAATGTCTGAGCTCTGGGGACAATGATGGACGAAGACACTGGGCCCCTGTTCATCTCCCAGGGCCCCACTGATGGGGGAGACAGGCTGCATTGAGGTCAGTCAGTTTTGAAGCCAGCAGAGCCAGAGGCATTAAGAGTAGTGTTTCTGGGAGTGGCCACTGTTCTGGCTTGGCACAAATGTGTGTAGGTGACAGCACCTGCTTAGACATCTGGATGGGAGCCCCAAGGTGCCCCAGGGGCCTCGGGGTACTTCTCTGCCTGTGTGGCCAGATCTCTCTTGGCCAGGAGCTAGGAGCTACTCCCGTGACCTCTAGAGGACCCGTGCTCGAGTCTCCGAGGCCTGGGAAAGGGCTGAGATCTGTGCCCACCCCCATCCCCCCAATTGGGATTCACATCACGGCGCGCATCGGCCCCAGCGAGGGGAGGAATTAGACACGGCATGGGTGTCCGAAGTGGGGCGTGGTGTCCGTCCCAGGGCAGACAAACTCGAAAGCCGCGACCCCCCACCTCACCCCGATATTCTCTCCCACCGTCAGGATCTCCCCACCCGCCGCCTCCCGGTCTGCGCCCCTCTCCTTTGTCTGGCCTGCCCGCCCGCAGCCGGGTCCCCGCGCCGCCCAGCGCCCCGGCCCATGCGCCCGCCGCCGCCGGGAACCGCCGGGAACAATGCGAGCCAATGTCTCCGGACGGCGAGCCGGCTATGCAAATGCCAACGGCCTGTGAGAATCCCCTCTGTCGCCGCCCGGCCTCCACCGCCTGAAAGGGGCAGGCGTCCCGGCGGTGTGGGGGAGGCGGTCACTGCATAGGGATGAGCTGTGGGCCGGAGCGCCCGCCCGCCGGGACAGAGCGCCATTGTCTGTGCGCTCCGTCTGATCGCCAGTCCAGTAGCGGGTCTGGGGAGGAAGGCAGAAGGTGACTCACACCAACCTACTCCTCTTCCCAGAAATCGGTCAGACCATGGTGCGCCCGCAACTTAACTCCCCTACGCACTAGCTCCGTAACCTGCACAACAAGCCCGTTCCTTTCCCTGAGGTCTCTCTCTTGGAGGTTAAACCTGGTCCATAGTTGGTGCTCTTCCCACCCTTCTTACCTGTTAGCCACGCCCCCTCCTCAACCTGTCTTCCCCTCACCCGCCCCCCGCGTTGCCTTGAGCCAATGGAATCTCACAGCTGTCTCTGGAGCCATTCACTTCCAGAACCAGGGGGGAAGAACTGGTTTCCCTTGGGTGGGTTGTTGCTGGGCACATGCCCTAGGAATCTTCTCTTCTGAGTTCAAGACCAGCCCAGGCCTTGAGTTCCTCTACCCTCGTTCAGGAGCCTGTGTCCAACAGACAGATGGTATTGGTTCAACACTGGAGCGAAGTACCTGGAAAGAGGGCAAGGGAGTTCTATGCTCAGAGCAGAGTCCTTCTTAGCTGGGAAATCAGCCGCTGCTTTTGGACGGTTCAGGCTGAGCACCTGTAAAAGGGTTGAGACCCAGCACAGTGCAGGACCCAAGTCCCTGCTTCCTAAATGTCCTTGAAGACTTAGATCAAAGGCTGATGTCACTCAGGTGAAAAGCTGTGTCGGACATGATGCAGTGATGCTTCCAGGACTCGTAACAGTTTGGGGTGGGGGGCAAAATCAATCAGGGGCAACACCAAAATAACTGTCTCAGGAAGTTTGGGTCTTCAGTCCCAGAATGACAAGAGAGAGCCGAATGAGGGAGGAGGGAGAAGATGCTGGCAGGGCAGGTAGTCTTCCTGGAGGCAGGGGTCCTAGCTACCTACTCATTTTAGGGCTGGTCCAGCCTTCCACTAAGGTAGAGCTCTTCTCTCCCCATGGCCTTGATGAGGATCCAGGTGCAACATCCGTATTATAAGGAAGTTGAGGTGGGGGGGGGGGGTGGAGCCTGGCTCCCTGGGAGAGCATTTGGGAGACTGTTAAGATAAAAGCAGGGCCAGGGGACTTGGGCTGGGTGCTGAAGCATTGATTCATAGTACCAGGGAAGCAACTAGAGCTCTGCCCACCCCCACTCCCCACCTTTGGAAGGAGGTTCCTCTGCAGCTTCTCACCCCGCTGCTGTCTTGTCTGGGTCTCTGCTTCAAAGCATTCTGACCTGGGGCCTCCCAGCCTCATGGAAACTCATCCCTGAGAGCCACCTCAGAAGGAAGCCAAATCCACATCCTCACGTGTCTCCTCACAGGGCTAGCCTCCAGTTGCCTGAACCCCAGAGCACACCCTCCCTTCCTCAGCCCTCCCTCTTTTCAGCCCTCTCCCTTCAGCCTGTATTTCCAGGGCCCTCTGGCTTTGCTCTGGCTGGTCTTTGGGTGCCCAGGCAGGACCCAAGCAGCCAGCTTGGCTCTGAGGCTGAGAGAGGAAGTGGGCTTTGTTGTGCCTGGGCATTGTCTGGATTCTTAAACTTGCTTTTCCCACCCTGCTCCTCTTGGCAGGAGAATCCTTACTGGAGAAGTTGCACACCCCCGCCCCCCACCGCCACACACACACACTCACACTCCCGTGTCCCCTCCTTCCCAGCTCAGCGCCATCCATCTCCGTCTCCTCAGCAAGGAATGTGGCTCCTGGACACTGTGGAGCTTGTTCCCAATCCCCTTCCAGCTCATTTCACTTGAGCTTTTACAAACTTGCCTTCATCCCGTGGGCCGCTCTCTGAATTCTGGCTCTTCGAGGCACAGACAGGGGTCTCCCCTCCTCCCTGCAATCCCTCACACTTCATTTTGTCCCAGCACCATCTGAGGTGGCCACTCCATGTGGGAGTAAAGGAACCCTGGTGTGGAAACTGGTGAGGGGCAGGGTCCCCATTCTTCCCATCTCTCCGGCCACTTAGGCTACCGCCTGCTGTAGCTGGACCCAGCACTATTCACTGTTCGCAAGCCATCCACCTACATCCACACTTCCTGTCCAGGCCCCTCAGCCTCGATTATTGCTGGGATTAGCACTGGGCTTCTTATTGGCGGTTGCTAATTAAGATCATTAATAAACTCAATTATTAATGCTGTAGTAGGTTGCAACCGCCAGCATCTATCAGCCATACCACCGGCCAGGTACAGGCTCCTGGGGGGCTTCTCCCTGCCTCCACCTTGGGAAGGGCTACTCCCTGCCATCACCTGCCCCACGTTGCCTCAGACCCTTTGAGGCACAGTTGGGTGGACACATAGGCTCGAAGGGGGTTTAGCTGAGACTACTGGAGAAATGGAGGGTCAACCGTCACACCAAGAAGCACTGCACTGGAACCAGGGAAACCAGCCTGTGCATGTGTGAGAAGGGCAGTGTAAGCCAGTGATGCCGATATCTTTCTTCCCCAGGACATCTGGGGGCAGGTCAGACGGAGCACATGAAGACCCAGGGGAGAGTTGGTGTGTATGCCCCAGTAGGTACTTCTGCTTCCCAGCACCCGAGGCTCTTGGTACCTCCACAGTTCCCCTTTGCTTTCAGTTGGGTGGTAGAGTATTTGAATTTTTCCTGTGGTCAGGGGACAGTTTCAACGAGACCGTGAAACACTGAAACACTCTGTAAAAAGGGGATGGCACATTTGAGTGGAACGCATACCTCACAGTTACTGAGTACATACCAGGTGCCAGGCCTTTGGAATACTCTCCTAAATGAAATGTAGTTATTTTTTACAGGGGACTGTCCCTAATCCCTCCAGCTGGATGAGGCCTGCCTCTCCTGTAGATGCCCTCATCCCTTTCATATTCCAGTCCATCTCACAGGGTGTCGTAAGGGGCTGTCCTTTTATACGCTCACCCCAACTGGACACTGTCCGAAGCTAGCGGCTGTGCGTGGTTCCCTGCTAATAATGAGAGCCCCATCAGGTTTGCTCGCTGCAGCCTTCCCTGTCATCCTCTACCCTCCTGACCTCCGCCCTCGGCTACTAGGACAGGATGAGTGGCAGATTGCCCTTTGGTCCAGTTTGCCTCAGTTGGACCCAATCAGGGGCAAGAGAGGGTGCTGAGCCCTCAGCTAGGACTTGAAGGAGGTGGTAGGCGACCTGGCAGGCAGGGCGAGGCCCTCTGAAGGAGCCTGTTGGCTCTCAGCAGGCCTGTCTAGGCTTCCCCTCTGGCCCAGCCTGGCCCCTTCCCCCCCTTCCCCCATCAATTCATGCCCCAGAAGTGGCCTAAAGTGGCCCAGGAAAGCTTGGGAAGGGATCCTCCCCTCACACCTGCTTTCCCCTGTTTTTCTCCATCTGGACTTCAATGTCTTGATTTATATTTGCAGCTTTTGAAGGAAGGATCCACCAAGACTTTAGTGTCCCCCAACCCAGGGAAAAAGAAGAGAAAAAAAAGTCCTAAAAACAAAACCTCTACAACAACTTAGTGTAGGAGAGATTTGTTGGAAGGCTTTAATCCCTTAATCCCTCTCAGATGGGCCTTGAGACGCTAATGATTTTCCTAATTATTCCCTCCCATTTTCCCATTGCTCTGTAGGGACTTTGAGAGGAGTAAAATTCAGAGTGAGCGCTTGTGGGATGAATGGCAGGCTGACCTCCCCCCCAGATCAAGCCCTGAGGCCAGACAGCTGGAGAAATGGGGGAAGGGCCAGGAGTGCTCCAGCTGGGACTCAGGCTTCCCTGCCAATGACACCCTTGTAAGGCAGCCTGGGACAATGGGACTTTGGGGGCTGCCTGAGAGGTCCAGGTGTGGAGTTGGGGACCCTTAGCGTGAATGGCCCATTTTCCTGCTTTGAGGATGGGAATTGAGGGTCTCTTTGTAGCCTACAGGACAGGCCCCTCTGGGTGATAATCACCCTGGGAGGGAGGTGGAGGTGGTGATAAGGGTCTTTATAGGGGGCCAAGCTTCCTCCGGAACAGTTGGCAATTCAGCCTTTGGCCCTTCACTTGTCTCCAGCAGCCTGGAACCCCATGGCCCATCCATTGGGGATGGGAGTGAGGGGTGGGCCAGCAAACAAGTCCACTGTGGCCTGCTAGACTGAGTTCAGGGGTAGCCCTTGGTCCCCTTTCTAACCTCCATCTAGTCTTGGGGGCCATAGGGCCTTGTCTCACCTCTACCAACTCACTGAGTTTCCTGGGGCCAGACCTGCCTGTGAGCAGTAGGCGTTGACTCTGCCGCATTGCTCCACTTTTAGGAAACACTCATAGGGGTTCTCACTTCACCCCTCCAAGCGCCCTACAGAGTAAGGGCATCAGTCTCATTTTACAGATGACAAAACTGTGGTTCAGAGCAGCTAACAGACTCACAGCCAGTAGAGGTGAAGCTGAGATGAGATTCTGGTCTTCCAGATACCAGGCACGAGGGTTTTTCACTTGCTGTCTCGCTGCCTGGAATGCTGGCTCGTCTTCCCAGGGACAACGTGGCTGGCTTCCTTGTCCCCTTTTGGTCTTCGCACTAATCACATTCTCCGTGAAAGGAGATGTCTGGGATTTGCTTCAAAACAACATTGGGGGTAGAAATACAGGTTGAACAAGACTGGCAGTTGTCGGTGGAAGCTAGATGACAGAGAGGTGAAGCTTCACTAGACTGTTTGTTTTTGTATGTATTTAAAATTTCTCACAAGTGAGAGTTGAAAAACTCTGGCCTTTTCTAAGCACCTTATTTTATTTTATTTTTAAAGATTTTATTTACTTATTTTTAGAGAGGGGAAAGGAGGGAGAGAGGGAAACATCAATGTGTGGTTGCCATTAGCACGCCCTCTACCGGGGACCTGGCCCACAACCGAGGTGTGTGCCATAGACTGGGAATCGAACCTGCAACCCTTTGGTTCGCAGGCTGGCACACAATCCACTGAGCCACACCAGCCAGGGCTGAGCACCTTATTTTAAATCGCAGTTCCCCACCTAACCCCAGCCGCAAGTGACTCTTTATGTGATCTATTTTTCTTTTCTTATTTTCCCTCCAGATCATTTATTACCATCTGACACTTGATATATTTCACTTATTTGTTTGGATTCTTGTTTGTGTTCCTACTAGCCTCATGAGGTCCGCGGTACCGGGATCTGTTTGTGCAGGCTGGTGCCCCAACACACAGAGCAGCGCCTGACACTTGAAGATGTTCAGTACATGTTCATGAAGGCCCTGGTGATGTGGGTTTGTGTTTGAAGGCTCTTGGCTGAGCCACCTTGAAGAAGAAAAAGAGTGGCCTCCAAGCTTGGGCTCCTGGTCTGTGGGGTCTCTCAGCACCCGGAGACACAGATGGAGGGTCCTTCCCAGGGCTCCCCAGGCTGGGCCAAGCCCTTAAATGTCGCATTATGCATCATTCACTTCTCACATCGTTGGGCCCATCCACAGCCACTGAATCCTTTTGTCAGAGGGGCCTGTGAGTGTGAGCAGCTATTACCACGAGGCCTCATTATTCCCAGCCAAAGTAATAATGAGGAGCCCGCCCTAGGCTAGCACATTTTGCAGAGTCCCTCCCATTTAACAACTCTAATAACAGCCACCGTTTATGAGCCCTGCATCATGCCTGTGTGCACCAAGCGCTTCACATACATTATTTCATCTAATTCCCCTAACAACTCTGGTATATAGATACTGTTTATGTCCCCATTTTGCAGATGAGAATGCTAAGACTGGGCAATTAAAGCTCCTTTATCCTCAGCTTGGCCATAGGAAGGACAGGGAGGCACCTGTGTCTCAGATGAGACACTGGTGTGCAGAAGGGAGTGGCCTTCAGGAGAACACTCAGCAGGGCCCACAGTGGGCTGGCTGGCAAGATTTCCTTGGGTCTGAGCAGGGGAGGGCAAGCAGCAGTCCCCAAGCTCTCCAGGTGAGCTCTTACACATAGCTCTGAGATACAGTAGGGGAGCGGCCAGACCACCTTTCTCCCTCCTTGCAGGGGCAGGTGCTGGCCCAGGGAGCATCATTGACTTGACCCTGTACACAGGACTAGTAGAATCCAGGTGTTCTTCCCTCAACACCAACTGGTTGGTGGAGGTGGGGAGGAGATTCTTGTCTCCAGTCAATCTTGTGAAGCTCCTGGAGGACCTGGGCAGAGGGCGGGTCCTGCGAGGAGGCCGGCCCGGGGCGAAGGAAGGTGAGGTAGAGAGAAGGGACTGAAACTCCACTGTTTTCTCTCACATAAGGAGTCTCAGAGGTTCTGTCATGCTTTGGTCTTTGTGGTTAAACACTGTCCTTCTCCAGATTTTAAAAAAGGGCAGTAACTGATATTTTAAATTAAATTTATTCCTGAATAAATAATTCCTTCACTTGAAAGGCGCAACACTTCACAGGCACAAAAGAGTGTACTATACAGTAGAAGTTTCCCTCCTGCCTCAGCCTCCACCATGCCGTCCCCACGGAATACAGAGGCAGCCAGCGTTCATTCCTACATGTGCTATAAGCATCCTCGGCCAGGCTCTGGTGGCCAGAGGCAGCTTTCAACTCTCAGGGGAGCCCAGGGGCTGGGGGGGAGAGGAAGATCTCTCAGAAAAGCAGACAACATGTGAAGGGATGGCTCTCCACAGAGACAGAACAACATGTGCAAAGGCTTGGTGGTGTGACACCCAATGCGTTCTCATTCCTAGTGCTTTTTGCATGAGAGGTAGGAGAGGAGGCTGCACCACCTGCGAGAGCCTGGACTCCAGTAGCAGGAGGGCTTTGGGCTACAAACTACATGTTTTGGACCCTCAGCCTGAGGTCCCTCAGAGCCTAAAGAGGGTTTGTCCACCTGTCACTTCCTCAAAAGAAGGGTCTGAAAGGAGTTGCCTCTAGTCAATGGGAACCATGTGCTTAGCCAGGGGTTGGGACCTGCTCCAGGGACAGTCATATCCCCAACAGTCTAATCTTGAGGGAGACCTACTTTATAAATTTTTAAAAAGATTTGTTTATTGATGAGAGAGAGAAAGAGAGGTTTGTTGTTCTACCCTTTCACGTATTCACCATTGGTTGCTTCCTGAATGTGCCCTGGCCGGAGATCGAACTAGCAAACTTGGTGTATCAGGATGGTGCTCCAACCAACTGAGCTACTCAGCCAGGGCCTGAGGGAAACCTACTTTCTAGTGTGGCTGTGAGGGTTAAATAAGTGTATAAACTGTTCATTTAATGCTTGACACAGAGTACATTTTTAACTAATGTCTGTTAAAATTACTCCAAGGATGCCCTAACCATCCCCTGTCGCGATGTCCCCTCTCTATGAGGACCTATGTGTTCTCTTTGCTCATTCCTGGCCCCCCCAAATTCTTCTCCAGGACTTCATTACTGTATTATGCTTCAGCCTTATCTTGGCTTCTCAGTGAGGGCAGTAGTGCGAGCCTCTCTGGGAGCTTGACCCTGTGAGCTGGGGTGTTCAAAGTGAAGAAAAAGACTTTTACTCCTGGTCCCTAAACTCTGCCTCTTCTCATCCATCCATTTTTTTAAAAAAGCTACCCCCACTTATTATCAAACCCAGCAGCCAGGCGGAGGCGAAAGCCCTGGCTAAAGGCAGCAATTAGATAGTTAGCACCAGCCCCAACCCGCTTACCCAGAGCCCCTCAAATATATTTTTTTAAAACACGTTTTAATTACAATCCCTTAATCTCCTTCAGGTGGTGAGGGTGGCTGTAGGGTTTTTGCCCCAACAGCTCTTTTCCTCCCTCTCCTCCCCTAATTAAGTGGTCCCCTCAACAGAGAGTCCCTTTTCCAGCTAAAGGCCTCCCAGCCTGGGAGGAGCAAGATCACCTACCGATGGCGACCGGTTCACCTGAAGTTCCCGTAGGTGTAGCCGAACACCCTCTGACTATGATTCTCTTGCCTGGGCACAAACTGAGAAGCCTATGGCCATTTGTCTCTCCCTTGGTCTCCTCTTGTCCTGGTTTGTCTGTGTTCTCTGGGAAGGATCTTCCCCGGGCTCTTTCATGGTGACTTCTGTTTTTCTGTCAACCCACCCAGGCCACCCTGTCCAGGCCAGCTGTCTTCCCTGGCACTTCTGTTGAGGAGCCACCAGATTCTGTTCTAGATGGAATTGAGGTTAAGACCCTGACAGGCTGTGTTCTGGTGGCAGCCCTGCAGTGACCCCCCGCTGACCTCAGCAGAGTACCGCCTTGCTCTCGGTGCTTCATGCCCAGTCAGGCCTCTGACACTCTTAGCCACATAGGGGCTGGCAGAATATTGGGCAGGCCTCTATCCCTGAGCTTCGAGCAGGGCGGAGGTAGGGGGAGGGGAAAGATGACCCAGCATGTGGCCCCGTCTGAAGCTGAGCCTGGAAGAAGCTCTTTCCTGGGAAAGTTCTTTCACTAATTGACTTGCAAATGCTTCTTCGTTTGTCCCCAGATTCATAATTAGTGCTAAGGATTTCTAGGGCCCCATCCTGGAGGGGCTTCTACGGGGGCAGACTGTTCTTCTCCCCTCTCCGAGGTCAGCTGGGTTGGGGGTGGGCAGAGCCGGGCACCGGTGCCCAGCTGCCGTCCAGCGTTCCCACGGCTCTGGTGCCAGCGTGTAAAAGGCGAGGTGTGGGGGGTGTGGGGGCCAGGGCTCCCCGCCATCCTTCAGCTGGGACCAGGGCCAAAGCCCTGAGGCTCCAGGAAATGACAGAGCTGGAGAAGGGCAGTGGCAGTGGGTGGGGGCTGGCTGGCACCCCCAGGAAGGAGAGCCCAGCCTGTGCTGGGGGCCTGGCATGGCCGAGCCTCCAGCACAATAAATGGACCAACAAGGGGCTTCTCTTCCCCATGGTTTCCCCACAAAGGCCTTGGCTGCACCATTAGATGTGGTGGGCTGGAGCCACTGAAGGAAGAGAGGCCATTCTCAAAGACATCCCCACTCCCAGGCTCCGGACTCCCAGGAAGCAGACCTGGGCTGGGGCCCAGTGTCTTGAGTTCAGGCCCAGTGTGAACTTGGATCTGCTGAGCAAGGAGGGTCACCCTCCCAATCCCTCTGTGCCTCAGTTTTCCCCACTGTATTTTCCCTGGCATCCTTCCCAGCCCTGATGTCCCCGTCCAAGCCCTGATGTCCCTTGCCAGGTTTCTACCCACCCAGCTACCACCAGCACCCCCACCCCACTTTCCACTGCTGGTTCTCAGCCCTCTGCAGGCCCCATCTGGACCAGAGGTGCAGCCAGACCTCTCCTCAGTGTCTATCTGTGCCCCTCACCCAGGCACTGACCACCAGCCCCTAACCCCTTCACCTCCCTTCAGGTCAGGAGGACCCGTCCTGGTCTGTATGCCAGGGAGAAGTAGGAAAGTTCTAAGCTGTGGCTGCCTACCATGGAGCCTGACAGGGCCCTGCCATTTGCAAACTATGTGGCCTGAAGGTGTCTTGTCAGCCTGTCTGGGTCTCATCTGCGAAAGGCCTTGCAGGCTATCTCCAGGATCCAGTGAGACTGCACTAAGTGGAAGGCACTATGTGGGGGACCTGGCACGGAGTGGATGCTCAATCAAACTGAGCTTTTTATTCCTGTCTCTGTCTCAGAGTTCCCGATCAGCCTGTTTCCATGTGACTGAGATGTTCTTTCATGGTCTGTCCCCATCTTTTTTTGCCTGACTCTCCCCACAGCCCCTCCATAGTCCCAATTTCATCTCCAAAACTGGCCATTTTCCTTTGGTCAGTCCTTCCTGAAGTCTAACCATTGCCAGTTGCCTCTCCCCAGGCCTGGCCTCTTCCCACGTAGCTCTGCATCTGGGGCCCTGAGGGAATGGGGTGGAGGTGGGTTCTATGGTAACTCTGAGAAGAGAATGCCCTCTCTCCTCATCTACATACAGACGGTCTCATTTACATACAGACAGGTCTCATCTGCATAGGCTAGTGGGATCCTGAGAGCACATTCTGATGTGTCCCTCCTGGATGCTCCTACCCAGTCCTGGCATTCCTGCCAAGGGAGGGGTCCCTCCCCACCTCTACTGCCCCAGTCTGGGTCTGGGTCTTTCTGTTTCCAATAGGCAGCCCACCCTCTGTCCCTCCTCTCCACCTTCTGTTGCTGGTGCCCTGCTTTTCTTTCCTGTGCGCAGAGGAGTTCTTCCACCTCCTCGTGCCTGCTCCAACTTTCCAAGCCAGGAGGGAGGCCACTAGTGGAGGCAGAGGCCTGGCCCTAGTCACTGCCGCCAGACTGATGCTCAGGCTCTGGGGTCCAAACAAAAGCCGGGGATGGGGGAAGGCGGTCCTGGGCAACTTTCCTTATGCTAACCGCGGACCAGACCCTGTCTCCATTCACCCCAGCTTGCCAGGGATCAAGGCATAGGAGTAAGGAGGGTCCCGAAGTGGGGCCTTGCCGGGCTAGGCAGCCGGAAGGCCCTGAAAGGAGGGCTGCGAACCCCAGAGATACTCCCCTGGGCCTAGTGAGCCCAGGGCTCAGCCCCTTAAGTATGCCAAGCTGATACAAATGGAACTGCCTCTTCTGGGCTGCTTTCTAGGCCTCAATCAGCCTTCCTAGGTACCATCCTTGAGGGGGACCCTGGGACTCCTTGGCATGTGGGTCGAGGGAGCCTGGGAGTCCTCTCCTGCCAGGCCTCCATCGGGCTGAGTACCCTGGCTATAGTCCTCCCCCTCTCTGGCCTCATTTCCTCTGTAAAATGAGGAGCAGGGATAGACCACCTAGGTGGCTCTTAATGTGAGCCTCCTTCCTGGTAACAGGGCCCAGCAATTTTGGCAGATGCAAGGATCCCCTGAGGTTCATCTTAACCTCAGACTAGGAGTCCTTGTCTACAGGAGCTAAAAAGCGGTGATCAGTGTTTAAATGGGAGTGCGTTCAGGTGCTTGAATGCATGTGGAGTATCTCAGGGAAGATATAGGTACCAGTGGTTGCCCCTTGGGACAGGAGGTGAGTGGCTGGAGACAGGGATGGGAAGGAGACATACTTTCCCTTTTGTGCTGTTAGAATTGTACCATGCATATTTTCGTGAGCTTTCTTTATTTAGAAAAATTCCAGGATTCAGGCTATAGTTTCATGGAGAGATTGTGGTTAGAGGAGAGGATGGTGGAGAACTTACAATGTGCTGGCAGTCTGGGCTCTGCTAATGCTTTTCAGCACAAGCATGAAGGGGCCTACCTTCTGGGGGAGCGTGTTGGAGACAGGTGTTGTGGGGGGAATGGAGTCTAGAGCACAGTGCCAGCTCCTTCTTGCTGTGATTCCTCTGCCCCTCAGCTTCCCTTCCAAGATCTTATTGGGAAGTCCTACCTGCTCTCTAACCTGAATTCCTCTTGTTAGGCATAATCATTCTCTTCTGTGGCTACTGAGGGAGGAAGCAGGAGTGAGTGGCCTTGTGGCACAGGGGCCCTCTCTCTTTGTGGTCTGTTCACACCCAAGACATATCTGAGGAAGGGGTCCCTTTGAGGAGGAGACAGACTCCCACCCACCCAGTGACCTCCCATACAGGCACTCTGGGGAAGCAACCTACATCTCCCATTCTCTTGGTTCTTGGGATGACATGAGGGGCCTCCTCGGCTGGGAGCATCAGACCATTGCTCTGAGCTGGGACTGACCAGTCATGGACAGCATTCCCAGGAGCCTCAGGGTGGCTGAGAGAGATGGAAGGAGCCAAAGAGATCTTTGCTCTCCTCTCCCCGCCCCCACCATGGGAGTTCTGTCTTAATGAGCCTTCCCACTTCTGTTGCAATGGTGGCTTCTAGCATTGCGAGAGCCTAGGATTGCCCCCTCTCATTTAATCCCTCCCCTCCCAACCCTGTGCAGGCACATCCACTACCACTAATACTGTTGTTCAGCAGTCAAGAGAGTCTTTATTAGACAGGAGATGGGACTTCCATCTCAGAGGAATCTCAGCTCAGACAATGCAGGAAAAACCAGGATGGGATGGGACCAGAGCAACGGTGAAGCCAAGTCTTATTCCAAGAGGCTCCAGGTGTAATCAGCTGTCCAGGCTCAAGGCTGGTGTCTCCTCCCTTCCATCCTGTTCACGGGTTTCTTGGAGGAGGTAGTCAACCTGTTAGAGTTTAGCCTCATCTTTCAGTCAATCTAGGAAGGCTTCTTGGAGGGAATCAGGCCAGCTGGGTGAAGTAGGTTCTTTTTTTATGGTCTGAAAAGAAAAAATGTCAAGAGCGAAAAATGTTCTCTTTGGATGGAGGCCTTAGCAGGAGGCAGAGGACAAACTCCCAGGGAGAGCATCCAGTGGCCCTGGAAGGGCTTCCCCTCCATCAGGAAAGAGAAGGGGTTGGGAGGGTCCCCAATCCAAGGGGCTACCATGACAGTGGCTGACTCTAGTTGCCTCTTCTTCTTCTTAAAAATATTTTTTTTATTTATTTTTAGACAAAGGGGAAGGGAGGGAGAGAGGAAGAGAAACATCAATGTGTGGTTGCCTCTTGAACGTCCCCTACTGGGAACCTGGCCCACAACCTAGGCATATGACCTGACTAGGAATCGAACCGGCAACCCTTTGGTTCACAGGCTGATACTGAATCCACTGAGCCACACCAGCCAGGGCCCTAGTTGCCTCTTCTGTGAGCTCTTCCCAGGACCATGGGGCACAGGGAATGCCCAGGGTGGGGACTCAGATACCAAGCAGGTGAGAGAATAGGTGGAGGCCCAGGGGACTTGCTTCAGGAAGGCAGGAAGCATGCTTCCCTTGGCCAAGGACCAACCTGGGAGGACTTGGGTGGCTTCCATAGCTCCTGTGGCCTCTTCCTCAGTACTGTCTTCAGCCTGCGAGGACTGTTTTTAGCACCCCTCACACTTCACCCCTGCACCTAAGAAGCGTGGCCCCTTCCTCCACTGAGAGCTTGTCCAGAAGTCCCCCTTCTTATCTGCTCCTCTCTTCCATCAGTCTGTCCCATTGGGTTTGGAGCATGTTCTGCTAGAAGTCAGTACAGGAGGGGAGGGAGAGAGCATGTGCTCTGGGAGCCACGAAGCCCCATTTGAAGCCCAGCCCAATTTACTGGTCCTGTGACACTGGGCAATATGTCTTTCTTGGGGCTCTGAGTCCACCTTTGTAAAGTGGGGGCAATATCTGCCAGCTTTCAGGTCTTTTGGAAAATTAACCAAGATAACAGCTAAGAAAGGGCTTACACAAGCAAGTAGGTGCCTAATCAAGGTCAGTTCCTTCCTTCCTGGGGTGTGGTGGGGCTGTGCGTAGGACAGGAGTATAAAATCAGTAGAGGCTGCACAGAAATTGGGTCAGAAGCACATCTGTAGGCAAATCATTCCTTTCTGGCCCCATCTGGGGTTGGGAGCCAGCAGCTTTGGAAGCCCCCACAGTTCACCTGAGCTGACTTCTCTAAGAGCTTTAAAATTTGAGAAGAGATTTCAGAAAGGCAGGGGTTCTGAGCCGTGCCTCTACACTGACCACCTCTGCTCAGATCTGTGTCACCTTCCCCCACCCAGACTCTCAGGCTTTCCAAACTTACTTCCCTCCCCGCTGCCTCACCTCCTCCTTTCCCTGCCCCATCCCCACTGGACCCCTAACTCTATCTTTGTCAGATCCCTAACCTTGACCTTGACCATCCTATGGAGGGAAGCGGATGAGAGGTCTGCCTCACTCATCATACTGGAAACACCCCAAAGGTATGGCTTTGGTCTCCCTCAAACTTGGGCTCCTTGAAGCCTGTGCCCCTGACTCCTTCTGGCCCTCCTCTGGGCCTGGGCTGGCTCCCAGAGGCCCTGAGCTAAGCCAGCTATTCCTCAGCATCCCAGCTGAGTCTGCCTGCCTCTCCCTCCACAGTTCCCTTCTCCATTCCTTGCTCCAGACCCTCAGCCTGCCTGGGAACCCTCCTGGCCCCACGTTGGCTGGACTGGGGGGAACAGCAGAAGAGACTGGTGTCTGTTAGGCCTTGGGAAAGGGTGGCGGATGAAGGTCTATGCAGGGCCCTCCCCGGGGTGGGGGAGGAGCAGTCCAGATGGAACAGTCTCCACCTGTTTCACCCACCCAGCCCCAGACAGAGCCAGCATCTCCTAGCAACGGTACAGTAGCAGGGGCCTGGGAAGAAGGTGGGGGCTAAGAAAGTGGGGTGGGGAACAATGAGATCATAAATTATCCCCAGCCCCTCCCTGCCAGCCCACTCCTCAGTTGAGAATGGCCTTTTTCTCTCCGCCTGCTCCTCATTCTGGATGCCCTTAGCACAGCTGGGTCCTGCTCAGAGCCCCTTGTAGATGCCCCTCTAGGTCAAGGTGGCCATTCTTTCTACCTTCTGCTTGAGTCCAGAGGGATGACAAATTCTCACCATTCCAGGATTTCTCAGAGACCCTGTTGGAACCTCCCAATGGTGAGAAGGGAGAGTGTGCCTTCCAAAGGCTCCCCACATCCCCAAACCCTGGGAGACTATCACTTTCCAAGGGTCTCTGGCTCTCGCCTCTTTCTTTGGGTGAGGATAGGGGCAAGAAAGGGCGGTTTCCAAGCATTTGGTGACATTGACCCCCCTTCTCTAAACACAAGATTCTAGACCTGGGGCTCCCAGGTCTTTAAGGGGTACTTGGATCTCTCACGAAGCTAGCCAAGCCTCAGTTTCCCTATCCCAACAGCTGGAGTCCAGGAAGCCCAAACAAATGACCAAAGGTGGGTGGGCAGTTTCTTCTTTCCTTCTCAGATTAGTCATGTCAAGCCAAGGGTCAAAGAACTGATGTTTCAACAGTACAGCTCTTGGTTAGACATTGGAAAGGACTTCCCAAGAGAGGCATAAACAAGATCATGGAGTTTCCTGGTTGGAAAGAGGAAAAGTCTGTCATAGACACAGGAAATTAGGTGGGAACCTCTTAAATTTTATCTCATTATTGTTTTCTCAGCCATATTAAATAACACACAGGGAGTACTTTTTTTAAAGATTTTACTTGTTTATTTTTAGAGAGAGGGAAAGGAATAGAGGAGGGGAAGAGAACCTCTCGCACACCCCGAATTGGGACCTAGCCCACAACCCAAGCACATAACCCCAGCTGGGAATCAAACTGGTGATCCTTCGGTTTGCAGGCCAGCACTCAATGCACTGAGCCACAGCAGCCAGGGCAGGAGTACTTAGCACAGAACCTGATATATAGTAAGTCTCCATTTGGGCTATTTAAAAAAATAATATATTAGTTCTGGTTGGTGCTGCTCAGTGGGTTGAGCACAGGCCTGCGAACCAAAGGGTCGCTGGTTCGAGTCCTGGTCAGAGCATATGCCTGAGTTATGGCCCAGGTCCCAAGTAGGGGGCACTCAAGAGGCAACCACACATTGATGTTTCTCTCCCTCTCTTTCTCCCTCCCTTCCCTTCTGTCTAAAAATAAATAACTAAAATCTTCAAAAAAACCCAAAATCACACTTTAAAAAATAATATATTAATCTGGATTTTTATTGGACCAATATCAAGAGGAAGGGATAAATCCCTGGAGACATATCTCTCATCCTCCAGGAACCCATGGGAAAATCCAGATATGAGGTAGTGCCTTGAGTACAACATGGCGGCCAGTTGCCATGGCAACAGCAGGAGTCTGGTTGGTTGCAGGGCAGCGCCAGGAAGCCAGCTGGTGCCAGATGGATGAATCCAGAAGAAGACAGCCCCAGCCGGGTGAAACTCATGCCCCCTGTGCCCAGGGCTCTCCCTCCATATGCCAGCCTCCGCCTGCTCTTTCCCTCCAGAACTAAAAGCTCCACTACTATCTGTGGGGGATGACGCCAAAACCAATCTTCCTCCCAACTCTTGCACGTACAACAAAGAATAACCATTTAGAGACAAAAGCCTCCTCCTGTGTGAAGTCTCTCTGGACCGTGGGCTGAGAGATCTAAGTCAGTCTGAACTTAGCTCACTCCTGAACTATGCTGAGGAATCACAAGATCAGGGACTTGAGAGGGTCCTAAGTGGCGGGGCTTGGAGTACCACGTTACACATATTCAGTGGAGGCCACAATGTCTGGCTAGTTTTCTCCCTGGAGAACTGAGATGCAGGCTGCAGGGAGAGAGCAGAGTGGGTTAGGGCAGTAGGGGAAACTGAGTTTTACTCCCCCTGCCCTCTCCAGGAATTGCTGGGCTGTATTTACACAGGGCCAGTGGGAAGTTCTTCCTGAGGATGAAAGAAGCTGTGATCAAGGAACCTACCACCTAGTTGTTAAAAATGTGCTTCCCAAACCTGTCTAAGCAAGATGCTAAAATGCTCGAGCAGTCCACAGGGCCCAGTAATGCTTCTCAGACAACCTTCATCATTAGCTGCACCAAGTCCCTTCACTCTTCTCCCCAGACACCTACGCCCTCATTCCTAAACCCTGGAACCCTTCCCTGATGGTCCTCACATACCTGTAGTGGCCCACTTTGTGTCCCTTAGCATTTAGAATTAACACTGGCCATCTGCCCGCAGCTTTACAAAACATTCTCATTTACTCCAGCCCATTTGACCCTCAAGAGAACCGTGGGAGGAAGTTAGTAACATTAGGTGATTTGTCTAAGGTCACCCGCCAGTAAGGGAGGAAAGTCAGAATTTGTATCCTAACCAGCCTGTCCAATTTGACTTAAGAAGCAAAACCTCCTTGCCCTGGCCAGGTGGGTCAGTTGGTTGGAGCATCATCCCCATACACCAAAAAGGTTGCAGGTTTGATCCTGGTCACAGCACAAACCTAGGTTGCTGGTTCTTCCCCGGCTGGGGCATGCGTGGTAGTCAACCAATTGATGTTTCACATCTATATTTCTCTTTCTCTTTTTCCCCTTCTTCTCTGTCTAAAATCAATAAAACATATCCTCAGATGAAGATTAAAAAAAAAAAAAAACCTCCTTGTTTTTTGTTATCCTTTCTGGGGACAGAGACTCTCTGTCAAATCTGTGAGCAACCTGCAAGCTGAGATTGTGTCTGCTGCCACTCTACTGATTCCAGGGCCCCTAACGCAAACTTATTCCCTGACTTATTAAAAGGGAGAGCATACACAAGGGGTTGGGGGTGGGGGAGAAGGCCTATGTATCCGCATTTCAGACTGGCAATCAGTAACGTAGGCCAGACAGGGGAAAAGCCCCTCTGGGGGAGGACAAGATTGGGTGCGGAAACTGAAGTGGCCTGGAGACTCCTTTCTAGCTCTGGTCAATCTTGTCTTCCCACCCTCCCAACACAGCCCTCTCTGGAGGGAGAAGCCTGTACAAGAGATGGAGGGGGACTGAAACAGTCCCTGTGCTGGGAAGATGGGAGACTCAGGGTGGAGACAACCTCAGAAGCACGGGCGGGCACGTGGGGGCTGGGGAAGGGAGGCTGAAGGGCCTGGCAGGATTTGGAGTTATAGATGGGAAGAAATGAGAGGGTGATAGGGGCAGTGCCTTGGTGCTTGGGGTCCTGTGGGTTCTGACTGGATCACGGGAAGTAGCCTGTCCTGGGAATGGCTCCACCATGCCTGTGAGACACAGGCCAGGTCTCAGCTTCTTTTTCCTTCCTGGACCTGGTTAAAGCTTGAAGCCAACCGTCAGGTCTTCCCTCCTCCAATCCTATTTCTCTCTACCACCAATGGGCCCCCTGGGAGCTAAGCTCCCTCACCTGACAGGGCTACTCCCGTGGCCACGCACAGAGAGGTCTTTGTACAGAGGCTGGGCCTGGGGGAGGGGCGTAGCCTTCTCCTTCTACTTACATTCCACCCCAGTGCTCAGCAACATGGCCAATCATCATCTCCTCAGCTGTCTCTCCAGCCTCTCACCCCTTTCTCTAGAAGAATCTCCTCAGAGCTTTGGGCCACCCTTGGATACCCTTTCCCCCTTCTGTCACTCCACCTTCCAGTTTTCCAGACTGAACCCACTTCTCTGTTCTTTACTCCAGTCCCCAGCAGCCAACCTCCTGCCCCAACCTCAGGGCACTCACTGTGCTGGGGACCAGTCTTGGCTTCTGCACATCTCCCCACCAAAGAGCTCCTTGTAAGGCCGCTGTGTGTGTGTGTGTGTGTGTGTGTGTGCGCGCGCGCGCGCGCATGTGCATGTGCATGTGTGAGGGGGGCATTCTAGTGGGGGAAAAGCAGAGACCTTTCCTCAAGTAGCTTCCAGGCTTTTTATATGTTTCTCCATTTATTCAGAACTAGCTGAGAGCCAGTGAAGTAGCTGGCTGGGTGCTGGGCTCAGTGGGCAGCTCGATGGGGCTGTCCTTATTCCTCTTGGGAGGGGTTCTGTGCTGTTCTGCCGCCAGGCCCTGTACCCAGCATCTCTGAGTGTGTCAACTAATTTCCTCGCAGACCGATCGATCCCGGCCCCCGGCGGAGCACAGAGGCTCTTAATAACCAGACCCCGGCCTCCGCTTCCTACCTCCTCCCAGCCCGGGCTCCCGTCGCCGGGCCTCCTCGGCTTCAAGTATGCTGTCTGCTCTCCGTTACCCACTTCCTAAAACTCCCTCGACTGACAAACCCCCGCTTACCTTTTTTATTCCCTTTATCTTTCACCACTTATCCTTTAAGAGGCCCCCCTCCATGAAGCCTTCGGGAATGAGGCCAAAGAGATAAAAGGGAATGAGAGTGAGAAGAAAGGGGGAGGGCAACAAACTCACAGCTGAACCTCTTGGAACACTTTTGGCTGGAGAACTGGTTGACCCAGTGGACTGGAAGGGTAGACATAAAGAATAATCAGGGATAGGCGAGAAGAACTAACGGCCACAGGAGAACACAGAGTGGCTCTCAGTACGAAGTGCTCCGAAGAGGTCACCGGGCCGCACCAAGGGCAGCTGGGTCCAGCCGCGGAGGCTGTGAGTGGCCCAAGAGAGCGCAGTTCCACCAGAGTTACGAAGACAGAGGCCAGACGGCCGGGCTGCGGAGGGGAGGCTTGAGGCTTCACTTCGAGGACACGGCAGCCCCTCCCAGGCCCCAGGGAAACCCTCAAAATGGCAGGAGGTCCTGTGTGTCCGCTCCTTACTCTCTGCTCCTCCTGCTGATATTCCAGCTTTGAGTCCTCTAGCATTTTTCACGTTGCCCACGGCCCTCCCCGTCCTCCGACCACCGGTGCCCTGGAGCTAAACCCAGTGCAGAAGCCTCTCCCCCACCCGGGCTCCTTCCCGAGTGAGGGTCGCATCTCTTCTGGGGTGCCATTCCTCATCTCTCCTCCCCTTTCTTCTCTCCCTATCCTCTCTCCCCAGCCCCACCCGTGGGAAGGCTCAGCAATGCTCCCGATCAACCGGGCTGGCCTTCGCTCCGCGCGCACCTGAGCCAGACGCCATCTCACGGGCCGGCTACCGAAGATGGCGGCCGCGCCCTGCTTCCGCTCCCTCGGCCGTTCCCACAGCCGTGCTTCCTACCCGGCCCCTTTCGTTCTGAAGCCAGGGCACAACAAGGTGGGGGGCCAGGCTGGGGAGCCAAGGCCAGAGGAAGCGAGACAAAAAAGGACAGAAAAGCCGGCCCCTTGGCATCTCTCTTTGGCATTTGAGTCCAGCTTACGGAGGGAGGGCAGAAGGGAAGAAAGAAAGTAGTGTGAGTTTTTATTTCTGTCCTCTTCCTGCCACCTCCCCCCACTACACACACTCTTTGATGAAAACAAAATCTCTCCCCTTTTCTCTCTTCTCTACCTCCCTCCCCCTTTTTCCTGGTTCCTACCACAAGCCTCATGGAATGCAAATGAGTTGTATTATGCAAATCTATGCAAATCAGACTTAACGAGCGGAAGGAGGAGGCAGAATGTCTAATGAGTAATGGCGGAGGGGTGCAGATGGAGGGTGGCAGGAATGGCCCATCGTCTTCATTCCCACAGCCTGGAGATTTGCTGGGGTAGGAAGTATCCCTCACTTCTAAGCACAGGTCAAGGCCCCATCGCTTCATCTGAGAAGGCCTAGGATGGGCTTGGCTATAAGTACGGGATGGAGAGAGCTTGGGAGGAGAGAGAGTTAAGCACACTAAGTGCCGTGTGCTCACTTGCACAGCCTTGCCCAGAGACTCTGGATGCACCGGCCCCTCAATGTTCAGCGCTGGGTCCTGAAAAGAGGGTGACGCTTATGCACACGATGGCTTGTGCATCGGAAAGAGGGTTCCCAAGGGAAGATTCCCAACCAGACCCAGGTTCTTCCTGGGAGTGGGGAGGGGGAAAGCTGTCTATATGCTTTAAAAGAGGGGGTGGGTGGGTTGGAGTGGTTGCCATGGCAACATAGTATGGAACACCCACCTCCCCAACATCCAGCCCCAGAGGACTTAGGAGTGGGGGGTGGGATAATAGATTGACACCCCCTGATGCCCCCACCACCTGGCACTGCCAGTCAGAGATGGCGCCATCAAATCTCAGAGAGAATGGCCCCTTTGTTTGTAGGCTCCCTATGTTGGGGGAGCAGGCTGGGGCACACAGAAGGGCCTTTCCCAGGCCCTGTTCCAGTTTGCATGGCTCTTGCTGGCCTCTGGAGACTCCTTGTGGCCATCCACTGGCCTCTGCGCCCTGGCATATGGCTGCCCCTTTGCCTTTTTTCCCAAGTGCTTGCCAGCTACTGCGAGGAATGCCTTCCCCTGTGCTTCTCCCTCCAAACCCCTCAAATCGAGTCAGCAGTCAGTTGCCCCCCTTCTTGGCTTGTGTGGACATGTAGACATCTCATATACCCAGATATGCATCCTTTCCTTTTTGCAGGGAGACAACCGGTGAACTCTGTCTACAAGCTTTAGGCCAGCTACCTCCAACTCAGGCAGGGAGACTCCAAAGGAGGCATCAGACATAATGGGTGGGCCAGGCTGGAATTTAGGAGCCTGGATGGGCAGGGGTTTGCATTTCCACTAACCAGCACAGTGGCATTGGTCACACCTTTTCCACTCTCTTGGGATCTATAAAATGAGGGATATAGAGCTGATGACATCTAAAGCTCATTTTAACTCTACCTGATCAGTTCACTCTGTATCTTACGTGAACTTAAGTTAAATCTTTCCTGAAGTCTAACCCTCATCCTTTTTACTGCTGGAGCAGCCTCTCACATTCAGACTCCCTAATGTGGGCAAACCCAGTTTTCTGGAGATGGAATGTCGACTGCCCTCAGCCTTTTCCTCTCCCTGAGACTCCACAGTTTCCTACAAACAACTCCCACCGGTTAAAAAGCTAGAGCCTTTGATATCTGCCTGTGCAGACAGGAGGACCCCGCTCCTAAACCTCTTAACGAGGGTCAGCACAACCATCTCGCTCACCACCCGGGAGCTGTCCGTGGTGCTGGAGGCGGCTCTGACGCACGGGTGGATGAAAGAAGGCGGGAGAATGGTGTGGCACCCACCCACCCCAGGTGAAAAGCTAAAGGGAAGAGAAGAAGCAGAAACATTTGAAAAGAGTAAGGAAAGGGGCAGATGTATTCCTGAAAAAAGAGTTTCTCCTCTTTGAAGATCTCCAACTTGCCAATACTACTTCTAGGGAGGAAGAGCACAAAAGTCATGGAAACTCGGAACCTCCCACCGCTTCATCTTTAATGATTAAAGTGTTCAGGACTTGCTCAGTCCTCATCTGGATCCTATTTAGAAATTCACGGGGAGGTGAAGTCATAGCTCCTGACCTTGCGGAAGAGCTCAAGTTGAGGTAGTTGACAGGGTACAGACCTCTAAACTCCATTCTAAATTCTAAGGCTCCTACAAGGTATTTGAAAATCAAGATGAGGAAGATACACAGGTGAAGATACACAATCTGCCTGATAGTATGGTAGATATCAGGAGCTTGGGAGGAAAGGAAAGATAGGAAAGGACATGTGTGTCCCAGTCAGAGAGATAAGCCTATATCAGTGGTTCTTAACCCTAGTGCATATTAGAAACACTGAGGGAACTTTTAAATGATACTGAGGCCTAAGCTTCATTCCCAGATACTCTGATTTCATTGGTCTTGAGCTGAGCCCAAACATCAGTTTGTTTGTTTGTTTGTTTTTAAAGCTTCTCAGGTGATTTTAGCACATAACCAAGTTGATAATCACTGTCTTGGAAGAAAGCAGAATTTAAAAGTGCAGGAGTTAATCCTGATCAGGTGGAGGAAAAGGCAAAGCTAGGGCCTCTGAAGAAGAGAATGAACAGGGAAGGGGACAAGCATGTGACCCCTCTCCTAGAGCTCCTGTTGGCCAGGGGCTGGCCTGGAGACCAACTCAGGTGGTGGGCTTGTCTTTTTTGTGCTGTGAAAATTTAAACCACTCCAAGGCGAGATGAACTCCAGAGACAGGGAAAGGGTGCAATGACCCCGAGGGCGTGCTGCTCCCCTTCACCCAGAAGGTCCCCAGGGAGGCAGTTGTGGAAGGTAAACAGCAAACAATGGTCTTTTTCAGTGTCCAGATTCCAACCCTTTAGTTCAATTAGCAGGCACAGAAAACAGCAATTCAGCTTCCCTCAGCGGCTGTCATAACAAACTCAGTGCAGCCTTAATGGGGGATTAGGGCAGGAGGAGGGGGGTATCACTCTGAGTCCTGGGAGAGCCTGGGTAGGAAGGAAGGGTTCCCTTTCTCTCTCACCTCTCTCCTATCTCAGTATATAGCCACTCACCTTTACCTTCCATAACCCTGCTTCTCATTCTCCTCAAAGCTCCAAGAATGTTTTTATAGTTTTGTGTCTTCTTTCCCTCCAATGATTTCATAAAGCATTAATCTAAACACTTAATCTCCTAGGGAAGTTAGCATACCCTGTTTCTGGATGAGACAGTGCCATAACACCTCAACATATCTGAGGTCTCAAAAGCAAAGGAAAGAAGGTGGAAAGGTCAATCGGGTTAGGAAGAAGGTGAAGAAGTAAGTGCCAGTATTCCAACTCCCAAACTTTGGAAAGTGCAAACTTCAAGAAGGATTTTCAGATGAAGAACACAGAGGGGCCGGTGCTTTTCTGGTGGGTTACCAATCTTGGGAATCCAACTGGGGGTTGGGGAGGTAGGGGCTGGGAAGCAAGAGGAGAGAAGACACCCCTTCTTCAAGTCACGTGACAATGAAGAAAGGTCTGTATGCTGATGGGCTGGTCTCTGTTTGGTTTGTTAATTACACCTACTACCTAACTGGTCCTTTAATTTAATAAACTGTGTTTTTAGTAACTGTAGAAGCTTAATGGAATAAACTTTGAATTACCATTTACACATGCCTTATCTCTCTCTCTACATAATTCAGTTTACCAATCACAAGTACTCTTACAAAAAAGTGGTCAGATCCATTGAGGAGAAAAACACAATGGCCATTCTGCCATATGAACTCCATCCTCTTCCCTTAACAGGTTTCCCAAGGGCTTTTCATCCTCTCCCCAAGCTTCAGACACTGCCTACCCAGGTCCCAGAAGTCCTTCCTTGACTCACAAAGCTATAAAAACAGGAGAAACTTCCTCAAGTTTAAATGCTTTGAGCTTCTCAGTCAAGAATATGCCAAAGAGGTGTCCTTTTCGCATTCTGAGATCAATTACATTCTTTTAAAGAGTTGTTCCAAACTGTAGCCTTTAACCTTTCTGCAATCTAAGAATTACTCTCTACCCAATGGGTAGTATAGCATATTATAGGATCTTCCATATAGAATTCTTTATTTGCTCCATGTATCAACCCAAGTATGTACGTTCTTATCCCCATTATACAAACATCCAGGCTGAGGCCCAGAGATCTGTGTAAGTTATGGCCCCTGAAGACAGGCGTTGGGTCAGTCACATTTGCTCTTTCTATTTCTGTTCCTCCCCAGGTTTGCTGATTGTGATGATTGTGGACGAACATTTCAACAAGACTCTTTCAATGCCTAGAGTTAAGGAAAATCTATCTCAGGATGAGAGTATGGGTAATAATGCAAAATTTGAGTCAGATACTTAGGAAGAAATTGCCTTTGAACTCCTGGACCCAGAATTCAATAAAGGGTATTGGGATGAAGGGCTGAAGACAGAAATGAATAAAGAAGACAGCTTAGCCCTGGCTGGTGTGGCTCAGAGGGTCGAGCACTGGCCTGCAAACCCAAGGGTCGCCAGTTTGATTCCCAATCAGGATACATGCTTGGGTTGCAAGCTGGGCTCACAGTTGGGGGCGTGTGAGAGCCAACTGATCAATGTGTCTCTTGCACATTGATGTTTCTCTCTTCTCTTTTTCCCTCCCATCCCCTCTCTCTAAAAATAAATAAACGAAATCTTAAAAAAAGAAAGAAAGCAGCTTGGAATTTGGTTTCCAGTAAGAATAGATGAGTATTACAAGATCTGAGGAATAGAGCTAAAAATTCCTGGACACAGAAGTGTTATGATTCAAAGGAAGAAATTTCCTAACTGGTGAGGCCCTTCTTGGCCCTTTTGAAACCAGCTTTCCTACACCCCACTACATCAGTTCTCATCTTGGGTTTAACTGGAGGAAGTGCTATTTTGTTTAAAGGCTGGGGGAGGCAGAAGGCAGGAATCGGTGGTGTCATTGTGATGTCTACATTTGGTTTATCCCCCCACCCAATCCCAGAGTGTCTGTTCTTCTAATGGGTTTACACCTGTATGTGGCCAGGCATCCTCAACTCATAGCAGAGCTTCCTGCCCACCATGGATCACACACACCCAAAGTACATGCCACTGAGTGTCTCACACTCACATGCAGCCACGCACAGCCACCCACCAGTCTGACAACCCTCTCATACGCATGCAGGCACATGCAAGGCAGACAAAACCCTCACCCTACATCTTCCTGGCCTATATTCCCCCTTTCCATGGCAACACTTGTTCTGTAGAATATAAACCCTCAACCCCCCAGTTCCTTTGGGCCATCTATTCTCTTTTGGAGATTCTGTGGTCAAGCGTGCTAATGGGACACAATGATCATAACATAAACCCATTGAGTCATACAGATTCTAAGTCTCATGTGGATGAGCCTCAGCAGATTCCGAGTCCATATTTCCAACCAGAGACACGAGAAGTTTAAAAAAAAAAAGGCTTATTTTCTTGGAACTTCTCATCAGATGCTAACTCCCTTCAGCCCATGGTCACCACCAAGCCTTGCATCCACCTGGCCCCTCCCTCTTCCCCGATGCATCGATTCCCCCTCCTCGCCCTCCTCAGCTCATCCCCATTTCAGTCTCCCCACCTCACCCTCTCCAGATCCTCTCATAGGCAAGTGTAGAGCAGTGGAAATAGCATTGGGTTTTAAACTAATTGCAACTCATTTGAGTCTGTGGTTCCTCATTCGTAAAATGGGGTTAAAAAACAACTACTTCACAGTGCTGGAGGATCAAAGACAGGCATGCAGGCAGCACACTCTTACTTGAAAGTATGGTGTGGTGTTAAGGATTATTAATCTTGCCCCAAACAAGCTCTCTTTCTCCCTAATCTTGTCTCCAACTGCCTCGCTCAAAAAAACAAGACCTCCAGAATTCCAAACAACTGAAAAAGCAAGAGGCCATTAATTTCTCCTTCCTCCAAGCCTCTGAAGGAAGAAAACATATGTACTGTAGGCTCTCTGAAGCACAATTGTTTTAGTTTGGATTCCCCAGTATTTCTCCCACGTAATACATAATTGAATCATAATCTTCTAGCTATAAAGTCTGTTCCTGGGAGGAATTTTAAAATTTACACTGGAAACTGGAGTCTGTACAAAGTCATTTTTTCTAGTTCTCCTGTCCTCTTTTTACTCCTTACTGCCCTGCCTTGTGTACTGGAATGCCAAGAGATACGGGATGTGATAGGGCGAGGTAATAAATACAGAGCGGACTATTCTACTTTGGCCACATTTACTTTTATTTAACCAAGTGATTCTAGACCATGTTCCTCTTGACTGCACCTAAACACTCTTTTGCTTAAAATATTTAGGTCAGGCCAGATAAATGGATTCTTTTAGGAATGGCCCTGATTAATCTCTAATTCTTTGCTTTCTTTGGGCAGCATAAATACTAAGCTACAAATTCCTTTGTTTTGGGGCTCTCTAAGGCCATTTGCTCTTGGAGATGATGAAAGAGGGAGAGAGAGAGGGAGAATGGAGTGGGAAGGTAGGGTATCCTGAAAGACCCCAATTCAGCCCCTTCGGTCAGTGAAGACAAAGCTGTCATGAGAAGCTTTTCAAGACGTCGGACTCAGGTCCTGGGTTGCAAGGAGAAATGAATACAAAAACAAGGGAGCTGAGAAATACTCTGCACTCCTTGTCCCGGAACCCAGGCTGGGCAAAAATGTTCCCCAGCCATCCTGTCCTCTTTTTGAGCAAGCCCTGACCCAGTACCTCTAGCCCTATCTCCACTTATCTCTCCTTTGCCACTTTCAGCTCACAATCAGCCTGGATAGACCTATATGGTTTCAGAGAGCCGTAAACGCAAAGGCCAGTGTTTTCAGGTCACTTCCTTAGGGCGTTCTCAGATCCCATCACTCCAATAGCTGTGGATAGCCTGCAGGAAACTGTAGCGGGGGAGACCTGGGCAGGGAGCCCCAGGTGTTGTCCGGAATAACCCCGCAACCAGGTTTCAACAGATCCTCCCTTGGAGCAGCTTCCCCAGCAGTGACCCAATCCACAGACTGCCGGGAAAGGCCCCAGATGGAGAGGGAGCCACCAACCCCTTTTTCACTTCCCAGCTCAGCGCGGTAAGTCACTGTACCTGCCTAAAGTGAAATGGGACAGCAACTCCGACCTACGCGGAGGGTGGGAAGTCTTCCGGACCGGTGTGGTCTTGAAGCTCGCGGGTCACCGGGTCCTCTTGCCGCCTCCTCCAGCCCGTGGGTCCCCGCGGCTCTAGGCTCTCGCTCAAGCCTCCCCCTCCCATGCGACCACTTTCCCGGGGTCCCTCTGCGCAGTGTATGGGGTTATTTTTACTTTCGGTTATCTAGCTTTATGAAGACTCCACACCACTCATACAGCTAGATAACCAAAGATAACAACCAACCCCGCCTCCTGGCCGCCGCCGCCGCCGCCGCCTCTTCCACACAGCCTCTCGGTCGCCGCCGCCAGTACCACCGCCGCCTCCGGGTCGCCGGCCGGTGAGGGTTGGGGGAGGGTACATGATGGAGGTGGGGGGCGGAGAGAAAAACGGAGTCCGAGACTGAAAGACTCAAGAGGCACGAGAATACAGACACGACAGAGACCGAAAAGGGCGTGGAAAGGACGTGACGACCGGTGGCGTCGAGGTCCGGGGATCGCCCCCAGTACCGGACCCCAAAGCTTCCAACGCCGCGTTTCCCGCTCCCCATTCGAACCAGAAGTGGGAGTTGCGCTGGTTCCGGGGAGGAGGGACTCACGGGCTTTCGAGCTACCCGGGAAGACAGCAGGCACCGAGGCGAGGCCTCCCAGCCTCACCGGTTCTCCACCGCCCTCCCCAGGAAGGTCCAGGGCGCACCCGACAGCCCGAGCCTTAGCCTTAGGCGGAGCCCGAGACTTTCCGCGAAGGGGTCGCAGTGGGGAGCGCGGGGCCGGCCCCACCAAGTCTCCTAACTCGCGAAGGTGGTGGAGGCGGAGCGGAGTTCGTGTAGCGCAAAGGGCTGGCATCCCGTTACCAACTAAGGGGGAGCGGGCAGCGAAACCCGGGGGTAAAACCCCGGAGTCGCCCCAGTAGGAGACAGGGAAATCCCGGCAACCCAGAGAGAGGAAAGCCGGCGGGGGTAGGGTGGAAAGCAGCCCAGAGACTTCCATGCAAGACTCTCCAGGAGGGAAGGAGAGGGCAAAGACCCTACCCGAGAAGCGATTCGGGACAGCTCCCAAGCGGTGGAGTGCGGGAAGGAAAGTGGAGGGCAGGCGGGACAGGTGAGCCGAGTTCCCGGCCCTGCAGGACTACCCAGAGAAACGGCTCCAAAAATCACCCAGGGCAGTGAAAATGGCCGGGGGTTCTAGGCGAGCGGTGCCTTAGGGGTTGGCGACGGTTCCGATCAGAAATGAGAATCGTCCAGAAGGTCCCGGGAACCCCGAGGAAGATGCGGGGCTCGGCCGGTCTCTCGTGGCGGACGCAGAGGCACTCTGGATTCCGAGGCGCTCGGCCCCCTCGGGCCTTAAGCCGGCCAGGCCACTTACATCGAGCCCAAGGCGCCTATCCATGCTCTCAGACGCTGTCCTCTCGGGCCCTTCCCGCCCACGGAGCTCCATGGCCCTGTGGCCTGTGTGCCAGGGCTCAGCAGGGTCAGGGAGGAGGCGCCCACTCGAATATTAGCCTCTGATGTGCGGAGGCGAGCAGGATAGAGTGGGTCTCACCTCCCCAGCTCCCTCCTCAGCCTCTGCCGCCGCTCTGGCCCCGGCGCGCTCCGGCTCCGGACTTTTCATTCATCCTTTCATGCTCCCTCCCTAGACCATCCTCTGATTGGCTCCGCCGGGTCTGACGTCACCGCCTTGCTGCCCCCTCTAGCCCCGCCCCGCCCCTTCCCTTTTGAGCAGAAGCGCGCAATTGGGGCACCCCACCCCCAGAGAACGGGTGGGGGGCGGGATGGGGAGGAATACTACGTGTACCGATTCCCAACCTCTTGCTGCCTCACTCATCCCCCACACCCGCCTGCCATCTTCATCCAATCCATTGCCATTTGTGGCTTTGATACCCAACATCACTCTTTCTGTAGGTCCTACATTTTCCATTTTGGCCCTAGGTATATTGCACCACGATCAGGGCTTAAAGATGGAAAAGACAACTAAATGATTGGAGACTCTATCCCCACCTGCCTCCTCTCATTAGGATATTCTATGTGCGCCTCGGGTTCTGATTCCTCCCAGACTGTGACCCTAATCTTTTAGGACGGGAGGGACCATTTCTTGTTGCTTTTGAATCCAAAACAGTGAGGGAAACATTCAGGAAGTTTGGGACTCCTACTGGGAGACGTGGAGTCTGAGCGAAGCTGGGCCTTCTTTTCCGTAGTGCAGAAACGGGAATATCTCTCGAACCTGTTCACAGCACCAAAGTTCCAGGTGGGGGAGGCTGAAGGAGGATTCCAGCTGGCATTAGCCTAGGTAACACCCGCAGGTTTCGACTCTTCCATGGGGGCCCTCTTTAGCGCCTCCCTGTCCTTCCCCTACCCAGTAGGACTTCCTCCCTCAACCCTGGGCCCCCAGTCCTGTTCCACCTCCGCGTATCTGGAGGGGTGGGGTAGCGGGAAGAAAGATCGCTCTCCAGCAGAGTTTCAGGTTCCCGGATTTCCCGACCTGGCCAGGAGAATCAGAGCCGAATAATGCCGTGTCCCAAACCCAGGCCGGCAAAAGCCGGCCGCTGATGGGATTCGGATTCTCAGGGCCTGGCGGCCTCTCAGAGCTGAGAGCCAGCTGCGATCGCCTAGCCGAGTCTCTGTGCCTGCCAGCGAGCAGTTCAAATCCCTGGTCCCTCCACGACTCTACTCTTGTCCCCTTTTCTAAAAATACAAAACAAAACAAAAAACCTTACAGTTTAGAAACCTGGAGTCTCTCTGTCTGCTTAATATGAGCCGTTCCTATCACCCGGGCTCTTCGAACACTACGCCAACAGGGGCGCACTCCAGGACATCCCTGGTTTGGCCGTCAGGCCTGGTCAGATTGTTTTACCTGCCCCAGAGTCCCATCTCTGCACCATCTAGGACAGAGCCCAGTCTGAATGTCATTGGCTTTGATTAGATACAAGCCAACGGTCATTGGGTTTCATTTGGTGCTTTCCTCAAAGACTGGAGAATATCTGAATAATTGCTGCACGATTGTGAGGTGGAGGACACTTCAAAATAGGACAAAGTCCAGGGACCACGTGTTTCCTATCAGAACAGCAGTATGGAGCTGAAGCAGGCTGCCTGATTTCCCCAGTCTAGGATATCCTCAGGGCTGTGCTTGATACAGCTTTTTCCTGTGTCAACCTCCACAGCATCTCAGGGCCCTAACTCCCAGAACTGGGAGTACACTGGCCAATGGTGGGGAGGGAAAGAAAGAGACAAAATGTCTACTCCTTACTTTGTTTCCTCCTGCCCCCTCCCACTTAAAGCTCAGAATGAACACTGGAGGAATCTTGAGGTCCCCATTGCTCCAGTACAGTTGTAGAAAAGCAGAAACTTCCCGCAAACACTCTCACAGGTAGATCTGCCCTACTGGGATGCTGCCAAATGCATTCCCTAAGTGCATCCCCATACCAGGCCCCTGAGGAACTATAAGCCCCTTCTGCCTTTCCTCTTTGTGCCTACAAACCTCCTCAAATATTACTCAGTACACTACCTCACAACCCTTTGTAGGATACTGAACAACCTCTAGACATTCCAGCAATCCTAAATAGGGTCTACACTTCTCCAGACACACCAAAGATTTCGCCTACAAAGATTTCCCCATTTGCCCTTCCACAAAAATCCCTTGAAAGCAGTTTAAATGAACCTTTCTCCCCTTCTTCTTCCCCTGACCCAGTGCCTGGAAGGCTGGGGTCAGCTTGTGGGAAAGAGCTGGCTGTCCTCCTCGCTAACATTGTCCCCTTTCTTCTCTATCACCAATTTCCAACCAATTCTCCTGCCCTCTGTGGGGCCCAACCTTTCCACAGTCTCATACCTTGGCCTGTGCCATTTAGACAGTGTAGCAAGAAGCAGCTGGGATCAGGATGAACAGCCTCCTCTTTCACCCATTGCTATATATTTTTGTTGGGGAGGGGGAGAATAGAAAGGTTTCCTTGCCCAGCAGAGACCCACCCCCCACCCCGATTGGTCAGATTAGACTAAACTGGACTTCCTCAAAACCAAAGTCAGGAGAGAAATGTGTACATTTAAATTTTCCCAAGTAGCTCACTAAAGAGCTACACCCTCCTGCCTCTTACTGTGGCTTCGGGTTCCACACAGGCGCCTCAGCCTAAGCAGAGTGTCCAAATTTAAGGAGGCTCCCACCAAAGAAAACGGAGATTAATCTAAATTGTCCTGGTACTATCCGCATGGAATCCCCCTCACTGTCCAGATTCCTGATGAAGTAACTGTTGGTTTTGTCTGGGTGGAGCTGACAACCAGTCTGTCACCACTTCTGCTCAGGGAAGAAGGTGAGCAGGGCATCTGTCTTTATTCCAGTGGAGATGGGGTGATAAGACATGAAAGAAGCAAAAACTGTCCACCATCATGTTCATGAGATGGGTTTGTATATTATACCATGTTGCTCCTGTTTCAAAAAAGAAACTACTTCAGGTAGCAAATGAGACAAGCCCTCAAGGGCAAAGGCAATTTCATATATATTCAAATCTATGGTATCTAACACATGCCTAAGACACAGTGTATTTCTGCAAGTCTGAGTTTGTCATCATGAAAACTAAGTGAATTATGAGTGGAGAGGGAGAGTACTGACAAAATGTGTGTCCTGTGCGATCTGTGATGGGTGTGTTTGTAAGAGGAAGGGGAGGAGGTTGTGTCTATCATGTGTTATGTGTTAGTGACTATTAGGCCGTTCCTTAGAACAGAAGAGACCCTTCTACTGTCTAGAATTGGATACAGCAGGCCTATAAGTAGCAAAATGGGTATATTAGGTCCCCCTTGTGCTTGGCACACCAGCCTCAATCTCCCTAGAAAGGCCTCAGTTGGAGCCCTTTCTTCCTCTGCTTCCAGCACACAGCACAGTGCACTGTAGTGTTCCACAGAGTGGTGGTGGCGGGTCCCACCCCAGGTCCTTCCAGGGAAGTTTCGGGGCACTATGAGGAGAGCACACCGAATTCCTGGTGTTGATCTGAGTCTATAAATGTCTCAGCCTAACAGACTGCGCTCTTTGCCAGTGCCCATCCCACCCCTATCCCTCCGATCCTTATGCACGCCCATTGTCTGTGGGCCTCAAGAGGCCCACAGATAGAAGAACATAGCCTAAATTATTATCTCAGGTGCAGCTTTTGGACAGATATTTATAATTTGGGCCCCAAAATACACATTGCTGTTAAGTTACTCTCTTGAAATAATCAGGTAATTAAATTAAAACATACTTTTTCTTTATTTTAATTATCAGGTTAATTTCCTAAATTATATACGTGAAAGCTGCATTTGGAGGAGGGTGGGTTCAAGCGTTTATTCTGTCTTACAAGTGCATCATTATTATAGACATTATCGTACATTATACTTTTGCAATAGAATATTTGTATTGTCCATGAAATAGTGATGAATAAAAATAAGAATTGGCATTAAAAATGATGAAGCTATGAAAAAAACTTATTTATGTTTAAATCTCCACATGGATAGATAAGGTTAAAGGGCATGGAGACATAATCAAAAGATTTTATCCCTGGGGATACCACTCTCCCCTCCCCAGGAGAATGTTTTTTCCTCCTGTTGAGAGAGGGCAGCTTGAGAATTCTTCAGACCTGTGTAAACATTGCCTTCCTTATCTACTCCCAATTGTCTTTGAACCTACAGTCTGTACTCTTGCCTAAGAGCCCTATGGAGTCAGGGAGGGGAGAACAGGGTGACAGAGATGGTAAAGGGTCAGCTATAAGCAAATTGTCTCCTGGGGAGTGGGGAGGCAGACACGCGTGCACACACACAAACTATCAGCTAAAGCAGCTAGGATGACATCTCCACAGATACTCCCAGCAGGACCACCTCTGGATGTTTACGCCCTGGCACCCCCCCCCCACTCACAGTGGTTAAGCTCCCCAGGTACCCAGCCACCACAGCCCACACTCCTCTCCTTTCTCACCTCTGTCAGCTGTGAACAGATATCTTTCCTCCCTTCTGCCACCAACCACCTCCCCTGGGCCAACTGACCTCCATCTCTGCCTTTGGGACCCTGTAAGAGAAGGGAAAAGTCCCTGAATCCAACGCTTCTCTCTTTCACAGAACTGGCTGCAAGGTGGCCTTTCATTCCTAAGCCACCTTGTCCCATCCCCATTATCAGTGACTAGACAGGCCTTACTACAACCAGAGTAGACCAAAAGCAGGGCTGAAAACTAGAAGAGACAGGGGGTAGGGTATAGAGAACAAGAGAAAATGCAGGTGATGCAGGGCCAGCTTTTATTTCCTCCCACACCAACACCGCCAAAAACAAACGAGAAAACAAATACCCCAAAAGCCAAAGCTGGCCACCTGCGATGACACTAGAAACAAATGAGACTTCTATTCTTGGATGCCCAGCTCTTGTCAAGGAGGAGAACACAAAGGTTAACGTCGTTTGAGCAGCACCAGTCTTCTCTCTCTAACATCCTTCGGTCTCCCTGTCATTCTCTCACCAACTCCTTTTCTTCCAGTCTTATGTTTTTAGGACCAAGGCAGTCTAGATTCCCCTCTTCAGTTGCCGGAGCTTGAGATTGCACAGGTATGTAGCCAAGTGAGAAAAGCCTAGACATGCGGGGAGGCAAGGCTCCTGGCCAGAGCCTCTCCAGCTCCAGCTTCATCTCGCCTGGAGGGTTCTAACCCAGCCCCATCCTCACAGCCTCCCTCCACCTCCATCCAAAACCTCAAGGCCCAGGCGTTTGAACTGAGCCTGTGGAGGTGCTGTGGCCCTTCTGACTTAAACCTGCAGGAGTAATTCTCTGCCCAGTGGACCTGACCTCCTCACAGATTTCTGCTGCTCATGGCCTACCAGAGATCATGCTCAGGACAGAAGGGAGGATCTGGGGTCAGGGATACGTTTTTGTCTGTTTAGATCTAATTATATTGTAAATTGTGAAGGTTTTGCTGTTAAGATAGTGTAAGTCGTGGTATGTCTCAAGCTGTCTCCCCCCATCCCTGTCATTATCTATTTACCTATCACCTATCCATGCTTATCACTAAGGATCCATAAAGACGTACCTCATATCTATCCATTTTCTCTCTTCCTTCTCCTTCTCTTTTTCACATATGAAAAAGATGTGAATACAAAGCAGTTTTTAAAAAAAATTTTAATGTTGAGTATGGAACCCAGTCTCAATATTTTATAGTCTTACTTCCCCAGTATTTTGCTTTCAGGCTAAATTATGATTTGAGGGAATGACATATATACCTCAGGTGACCCAGTTCCTAACATACTAAGAGGAGTGTGTGTGTGTGTGTGTGTGTGTGTGTGTGTGTGTTGGAATAAGTTGGTGAATCCTTTTACCTAAAATTCAATTCCACAACTAATTCTTCTTCTTCTTTTCTTTTTTTAAAGTTAAGAAGATAACATGACTAAATGCAGAGGAAATCAGAGAAAAGGAGAGCTGGGGGGCAGGAGTAAGCCTTAAATCCAAGCTTTGAATGCCCCTTCCCCGCTTCTAACACCCATGCATACCCACTTGACCCCCAGCCTCAGCTCTGCTAGCCCATCTATTTCATAAATTATCTTCATACCAAAGAAGACAGCAACCCTGCCCCCAACGTGCAGACTTGGTGCAAGATAGGCACAAGCACGCCAGGGGTCCTCTGGTTCCTTATTCCACCCAAGTCAAAATGATTCATGGGATCCCTGGAGCAATTGTGCTTCTCCTCACTGATCTCTGTCCTGGCACACCCCCCCCACACACAATGCCCAGGGGAACGTGTTGACAAGGACCACAGCCCAGGAGGCATGGAACAGTGTGTGCATGTTTGGTGTCTGGCAGCCTCCGCCTTGCACAGAAATCTGGCCTCTGGGGTACCAGAAAGAGTCTGCTGGCCTCCAGCCTCCACTGCCCCACAATTGCCCAGCCAGTCTTCCAGAAAGCACCGTGTGGGTGGGGACTAAGGGTGAGAATAGTGCTTTCTTTCCATATCCTCTGGTTTTTCTTAAAAACCAAGAAATTAAAAAACAACAACAAACCGCACTATCGTATGGGCCTGATGAAGGCTAGAGTAGGGTTTTCCCCCTTCTAGAACCTAAGCCTCTCTTCCCAAAACCTCAGCTCCTTTCCCACCTGCCAGCTCATGGAAAAAAGCAGTGAAGAAAGGAATGAAATTAATCTAATTCCTGCAAAATGTTTTTGGATTTCTAGAAAATCCTGGTCTCCACCTTTTTGGAAATGTGACTCCTTTCTTCCCATTCCCACAGTCCCTCAGACTGCGTCCTCCCCTAAAACCTGAGGTCTCTGGGGCAGAGAGGAATAAGAGCCACAGAGAGGAAAGGAGGTCAGGAGTCCAAATGCAGAACCATTTTCTCTTCCCTCCCGTCTCCACTACAATCTGCCTTCCTGCCTCTCCTCTGGTGTAAGCATTAAGATGTTGGCCCTGTCTTGTAGAGAGAAGGAAGGGGCAGATTAATAGGATCAGTGGTACCATGACCGTAAAGGCCCCCTAAATCCCATTGAGAAACTTAGTGAGTTGTCTCCCAGTTGGGCAGGGGAGAGGGGAAGGAGGGAGGCCAAGAGGCGCTCTGGGGTAGCTGGGCAGGGCACACTGCCTCAGCCGCCAGGTCGATGCCAGGGAAGCAGGAGGTGAAACCCCACTCTGCCAACTCCTCCACACACGTACCTCATCCCTTTTGGTCACTCCTTAAACCTTTTATCAGCCTTTCCATTCTGTGATCGTCATACCCGCCTCCATTAGTCAGTAGGCAAAGTAGGAAGGTTAGGCGCCCTGAGTGATTTTAGGGGATCCCTTCCCACCCCTAGCCCAGGTGTCTGAGGGGGTTAAGACTCTCCGGAATGGACTTACCGAGCTTCTGTGAGGAGAGACTGCTCAGTGGCCCCTGCTGCTGGACTGCGTCTCCCTCCCTGGCTCCTAGCCTCTTGTGGAGGGGAGGATGCAGCTCCGGTGACGTAGCATCTGTCTCTCCATTCAGGAATTTCGCTTGCCTCTTTCTTTCTTTTGCTGCTCTCCCTGGAAAGGCAGCAAAAAGAGGGTGCTGCCCCTGTCTGGAGACACCACCACTATGACCAAAATAACAACACACTCTGATGAGTCCCCCTCCTTCTTCCTTCTCATGCCTGTGTGGGAAGGGGTCTTTGTCATTTCTACTGTGTTCTACCTCCTCCCTCTGCCTTTGCTAACCTGAGACAGGATGAAGAGCTAAGGGAAGCTTTTGTTCATACCGGTCACCCTCATCCCCAGAGGAAGCAAGAGAAAGGGTGCAACAGAAATACCCCTGTCCCCAATCTCCTTTCAGCTCTAATTCACTTTGGAACTTGAGAGTATGATTACATGCCGTGCGTGTCTCGCTGGGGAGTGCAGTTGATAAAGAGTGACGGAGGGTGAAACTTGCCATTTGGAGGTCCAAGGTGTTCTAGTCCCTCCTTCCCAAACCTTCCCCCACTCCCTGTCCCTGTCAGCTCAACTAATCACAAATGGAGATCTTAGCTGTGAAGGATACAGTGACAATGGAAGATGAAGGCTGAGAGCTCCAGCGCGGGAACAAGGTGGAGGGTGATGAAGGAGTCTAGACAAGAGGAGAGGAGGGGTGGGACCACAGATTCAAAGTGGGAGATAAATTATCTTGTTCTTAGAAGAGGGAGAGCAAGTTGGGGGTTGGTTTCCAAGGCCGGGTCTGATATTTGGTGGAAACTGGGGCCCAGGATGGTACAATGGTCTGGTCTCTTTTCTCTTTCTCTCCCCCTCCCTCAGCCCTCCCTTTCTCTCCCTCCCACTCTTCCTGGCCTGCATGGGAACTCAGTCTGAGCTCGATGTGACAGACAGCAGGCCTGCATGCTAATGAAGTTTGTCTCAAGTTCATTGTCAAAGCCCCCCCTTCACCAAGGCCCCCTCCCCTCCTCTCTCATACACAAATCTCCTTCCAACTTTTGTCCCACAGACCTGGAGGCCACTAGAGTCTCTGCTGGCTCCCCTATCTTACCCTCCCCCACTGCTTTCAGTCTCCCCTCTCAACACCACCTCCTCAGCTGGAGCTGGGGGCTCCCTTGCTCACTGGCGCCTTCCTACCTACCTTCCGGCCTGGCCATCCCTAAGCTTTGAAAGAGGGATTCAGAGGGCTAAGGCCAGAATCGGCAGACCTGGTCCTTCTTTGCTCACCCAAAAGTAGGAAGACTTTGGGGAGGTGGGAGAAGGCAAGAGATGGCCTCCACTCAAGACTCCCTGCCCCCCAATCCTCAGCCCTGTCCTGGCCCAGCCCCCCAATTCCAGCCTCAGCTTCCCCCTCCTCTCATCCCTTCCATTATGATTATTTTGCTCTCCCCTTGATTACATCTGCTTCACTAGCTCAGAAATAAAGATCCTTTGAGACTAATTTTGTACCCCCCAGCCCCCCACCCTTTCCCTCCTCCTTCCCTCTAGACCGGGGCTCCCTTTAGCTCCTTTCTCACCGCTGGAAGACATTGAGTTCCTTGTCTAGGAAGCTGTGGGGTTGATGGGAGGGGGTGCCAGTGGAATGGAGGAGGGGGTCTCTCCAACTCTGGGACGTGTCCAGCAATCCAAACCTGTCCTTCTTTTGTTCCTACAAATCTCTTCATACTGTCACCACCCTCTGCCTTTCTCCCAGTAACTGGGGGATAGGGGAGGAAGGGGAGGAGGACCCTGAACTCACTCCACTCCTCAATTCTAGGGAAAGGAAGGAAAGAGAGAAAAGGGAGAAAAAATTAAATCCCCCCCTCATTAGCCAGAAAGGAAGCAAAAGGGGATAATTATAATTAAAAGCAGACAGCTGTGGATTGCTTCTTTATGTTCCTCCAGGCTGCCTACCACTTCTGCACAGTCACCCAAAAATCTGCACTGTTCCGCCGGCATCTCCCGGGTCTCCTGGGAGCCGGGAGCGTGCTAGGAGACTAAGGCACGGGGGTGATTTGGAAAAGGGGGTCCAGTTCCTCTCCCCTAGACAACGCATTCTTAAACATCTCCATAGGCCTAGGAGACAAAGGTGTCTTCTCACCTCCCAACCCACGCTCCTGAGGCCTGGGCCCGTAGGGGAAGTGCGGCGTTCAGGAAATAATAACTAATTTGATAATTTTGAAAAATCTATGATTTTCCTAAAAATACTAATAACTTATTCTAGCATGTTTTCTCATTCAGGCATCTCTTTCCTCCTCCCCTGGGGTTGCTTCGAAACAGAGGAAGGCTCTCTGAAAGCCAGAAGAGCTAAGATTTGTAACAGAGTATGTTCTAAACAGAGAGGTTCCTGGACTTAGAGCGCACAGAAGTGCACATGTATACTTACGCATGCTTTACGATTTGGGAGTGGTGTTGTCAGGCCTAGCTCTGCTTTTCTGTATATTTATAGAACTTGATCATAGGCCAGAACAGCAGGGTAATTATAGCATTATTAGCATATATGCAAATCAGCTAACCTATATCCGCTGAATGGAAGCAGATTATTATTTATTTCTCTCCCTCCTCCTTCTCTGGTATCAGCTCTGGTTCCTCAGAGCTGCATACCAGCAATTATCTGACATTATAAGAGGGGGTGGTAGCCCTGAAAGAGAGGGCTAAAGGGAGGAGGGCAGGAGAAAACCTCCCAGCGGGTTAGATCTCATTTTACTCAATGTTATTCTGGGAAGAGTGGGGAGGGGCTCAGTAAGAATCCTTTGAATTAACAAAGGGTAAGGGTAACAGAGAGACAGAGACATGGGAACAGAGACATGAAGCCAGAAAAGCTGTGAAGCAATCACAGAGATGGGGAGAGACAGACCCACAGTTTAAGGGAGTGGAAAAGCCAGAGAGAGAGTCTCAGTCTTACAAACAGAGGCACAAGGAATCCAGATCAGGAGAAAACAAGGGCCTGTTCCTCTGGAGGTGGAACCGTGAGTTCTCCAGGTTCACTCTGGGAGCCCCTGCTGACTCCAGAGCCCACCCCACATTAGTACCTCCTTTGTCCTCTTTCCACCACCTAGTAACTGATCAAGGGGCCCAAGCACAGGCTTTCGGCTTATTCTTCACTCCGGCCGCCATGTGGTGTGCACAAATTGCATGGACAAAGTCTGACTCTGCCCTCCGTTCTCCCCTAAGACTCAAGAGGAGCCCTCCTCCCCCTCAGGGTTGTCTGTTGTCTATCAAGTCCTGGGCTCTCCAATTGTCCACAGGGTGGCTTGGTCTCCAAGGAGTCAGTCACATCACTGCCTCACCTCCCCCACTTATTTTTTACTGGGCTAAATGGATTTATTAGAGAAAGCCAGGATTACAAAGGACTTAAGAGTTGGCATTGGGGTCCTTCTTGCCAATGGTGGGCACATCGTTGACAAAATGCCAGTTGTATTGTACCCGCCCCTTGTGCCAACCAGTTTTCTTTTTCTCCTTTTTGACCATCTTGGGAGTCTGACCTCTTATTTTCCCAGCACAGGCCAGGGAACCATGGAGTTGACCTCCAAGCTAGCAGGTAACCTCGTCATCTAGGGGCATGCCTATCAGGAGCACGACCTGATCTTTTGGAGTGATGCTCTCCAGTGAGGCGATAGGCACCTGACCGGTCGCCTGGAAGTAGTAGCTCTTGGGCTCGGACAGAAAACTGCATGTCTGTGACTGAACTGCGGCCTCTGCTGCTACAAAGAGGGAGTCCCCTCTACTATATCCTGCATCTACTCAGATGTTACTTATACCAGATGCACAGTTGGGAACCAGGGCCTTGACAGGAGTTATTGGCTTTTCTTCATGCTGTTCCCAGGACTTGCCTTACTGAATTGGGTACTTCTTCCCTTGCCTGGTTGGGTGGCTTCTGGTGACACTTGGTGGCCATGAATCAGCTACTGGGATTTCAGAGCCTCACCTACATCCTTCCCTCCATTCCACTCAGCAGAGGCTTCCAGCTGCGGGTGGGTTAAGGAAGTATCTCTGTTTGACTGGCACCAAATCCCACAGGGATACTTGTATCTCTGTCAAGGTTTAAATATCCCTTTCTCCAGGTACCACTTGCAATGTGGCTATTCAGCTATCTCTGTCTAAAAAATAAACAATAACAAAAAACCTTTGCCCCCCTAAGACAAAATTCAAAGAAGGCAATGGGGGGAGGAAGGATTTCTAATACTGTGGCAGGGCTTAAGGACCAAAATGCCTGCTCTTGTGTGGCATAATGAAGAAAGGGAAGAGTCCCTGAGAGACGTGGACACAGAGACAGACACCCAAAAAGACAGCAGCCAAAAGGCTAAAAGGAAACAAAATTTCAAGGCTGTACTTAGATTTTTACATGGAAATGAAAATGTGCTGTCACATAAATACATTGGGTTGGCCAAAAAGTTCATTTGGGTTTTTGTTGTTTTTTTTTTTTCTGTAAGATGGCTCTACTAGCACTTTTAGTTGTCTTTAACTTCATTCAAAACAATTTTGTTAGATTGAGTTGCAATAGCTGTCATATCAGCATGCATTTAAAAATTTTTTTAAATTTATTTTTAGAGAGAAGGGAAATGAGGGAGAAAGAGAGGAAGAGAAACATCAATGTGTGGTTGCCAATAGCGTGCCCCCAACTGGGGACCCAGCCCACAACTCAGGCATGTGCCCTAACTGGGAATCCAACTGGTGCCCCTTTGGCCCGCAGGCCAGGCTGGTGCTCAGTCCACTGGGTCACACCAGCCAAGACTTAGTATGCACTTTAAAAAGAACTTATTAAAATTGGTGAATTTTTGTGTAGAAAAATATACAACATTTTTGGCATGTTATGTTTTATTATTTCAAGAAAGGTAAAAATGCAACTGAAATGCAAAAAAAGATTTGTGCAGTGTATAGAGAAGGTGCTGTGACTGAGCAAATGTGTCAAAAGTGGTTTGTGAAGTTTAGTGCTGGAGATTTCTTGCTGGATGGTGCGCCATGGTTGGGTAGACCAGTTGAAGTTGATAGAGATCAAATCAAGACATTAATTGAGAACAATCAACATTATACCACACAGAAGACAGCCAACATACTCAAAATATCCAAATCAATAAAGTTACTGGTGAAAATGAAAAATGTGTCTTTTGTTTCACAGAGAAAGCTAAACAGACTTTTTGGCCAACCCAATATATAAACCAGCAAGGTGGATGGGCTTTTATCACCATTGACCCTGCATCTATGATATGCATTTGAATTTACACCAGCTCCTGGGTCTGCCTGGATTTCATTGTGGCCCCCTAATACAGAATAATAAAAGAGCTGAGAGACAGTGAAAGACAGATAACCAGAGCAGAGACAGAAACCAAGAGGCAGAAACTGAGACCTGTAGGAATGAAAGAGAATGGCACTGACAGGCACCAGAAACCCAGCCAAGGACAGGGCAGATCCAAAGACACATCCAGCCAGCCCCAGAGACCAAGCTTGCCATACTCTATACCACGTTAGAGACCTAAGATGTGGTCTTCACTTCTGCCTGTTTCTCCTCCCGTTCAGCTCTGAATTTTGACTGGTAGATTTGGAACTTCATCAGGCATATCCCTCTGCATTAGGCTGGAGTAATTTGGGCAATGGATGGACCCCCTCCTGGGGTTGCCCCTGCTCCATGCAGCCTGGCATTCTATGATGGGGACTCACTGGCATTTCTTTTTCGAGATATACGCTTTCCTACTTCTGTGGCTCTCCTGCAATAACTGAGCCCCAAACCTATGGGACTGTGTGTGCACATAAATATCTCTTACCTCATCTTCTTTCCTACAAAATTAATCACCCTGGCAATCCAACTGGACACGTGGAACCACACATTTCCTACCTCTTGCCCAGTGGTTGTCAGAAGCTGCCTGTGTATGAAGTAGGTCCGAGCATGCACGATCAGGTTTGCGTTTTTATCCAGGATTATCATTGCATATTGTCACCCGCCTGCCATCAGGTAGGTATGCCTGGCCACCACTTGCACTGCTACTGCCTGCAGCACTTTCCAGACTCACAACATAAGGGGCGCAGTCTAGATAGTCTTTTACTCTAGAGTTCCCCCTAAAGTTGCCAAAATCTCCCTTTTGGTGGCTTGATAATATATCAGATACATATGGTTCTCCACAAACTGGCCTTCACCACAGAGCTCCCACAATGCCAAACAATCATGTCTGCCACAGAGCCTTGGGCTCGCATGCCAGTTTGATGACAATACCCATGAGCTGGAGAGAGATTTTCTACTTTTCATCTCCCTAGGTTTGTATGGCACATATATTGTATACATGTGTTACTTTTATCCTTGGAACCATATACATCTTCTCTGTTCCTTTTCACAAAAATAATGGTCTCTACGTGGGCACCTGGCCAAGCACCAGCACTATGTGTGATGCCTGCAGCACAGAACACATACTGGCGCTCATATCACAGTGCCTGCCTTATCCTCAACAGGGCGCCTTTTTCTTGGGGCAGTGACCGCTTCTGTCTCCTTCACAGAGGGTTCCCTAGGTCTGATGCTCATTTCTGTGGCTCAGCTGTAGGATTTGGGCTGGATCGCTCAGCTAAACAAGTAGGCAATGTTTCCCGTCTTTGAAGCCCTCACAACCTTGGTCCAAGTAGGGACACTGAACTCTGGGTGTATATGGCTGCGGCTGGTGAGACCAGGCAGGTTCTCTTCCCATTGCCCAGTGCTCAGTGCTTGTTGGAAGGTCACCACGGTGATGGGTTGAGTTAGGGCTGGCGCTGAAATCCCCCTGAGCTGCTGAGTGTGTGCAAGTAGGTTCACGCCCTTTTGCAATGTGCAAACATGTTGGGGGGGGGGTTGGTGTGTGTGTGTACTAGTCACATGTATGTCCATAGTCTGTATGCCGACATTCTGTGAGTGCTGTATGCATGTGCTTGGGGGCTGTAGGTGTGCCGTTTGTTGATCTAGGCGTTTGTCCCTGCGTGCTGTGGGCACACACCCTTGACTTGGCTGTGAGGCTCGTGTTTGTGTCCTGAGGTTCACGCTTCTATGCGTGAAATGCGGATTTGTCCCGCTGTATGGCCTTGGGCCAGGCCAAAGTCAGGCTGAAATTGCCCGCGCAGTCCCGCGTGCCTGCCCGGGCGCTCCCGGGGTGGCGGCGGCTTGGCTCCCGCTTCCCACCAAGTCCCGGCTCGGCAACACCCAGAGGCTCTGGTCGGCGGCTGCGGCTGAGCCTCTGTCTCCTGCTCCACGCCGGACACCACTGGCGCACGAAAGGGGCCGAGCCGAGTCGGTAGAAAGGGCAAAGAGGGAATTGGAAACAAAAAGTAAAAACAAAATCCATTTGAAAAGAAATAAATGTTAAAACAGGGGGAAAAATAACGCTACATGCAATAAAAAAGAAATGTGCCAAAGACATTAAAAATGTTAAATTATAGGAAAGGCAAGGAAACAAAGAGAAGACTCCGAAGAGCTTCGGGAACCGGGAACCCGGACGCCGGCGGCAGAGCCCAGCCCAGGGCAGCCGCCCGCCCGCCCGTCCGTTCCGGACCCGGCTCCGGCGAAGAGTCCCGCGGGAGGGTCCGGCCCGCTCCCACCGCTGGCGGCGCAGACGCCAAGGGCCACCCCGCGCCACCGCCGCCGCTGAACCGGTCCTCGGGGGAAATAAACCAGCACGATTCTGGAGCCGCCAGGCTCAGCTCTCTTCAGGTTTCGTGGTCTTGCCGGCGGAGAGGCCCTTGCAGCCGCCGCCTCTGGGTCCGCGGCGCCGGCCGGCGGGGCCTCGGGAATGTCTTGGCTCATTGAGAACGTGAGGACTGGGTATCGGCGGTCGCCCTGGGCGGCTGCGGGTGGCTCCGGACCCAAGCCGCCGGGGGCGGGGGGTGGGGTGGGCTGAGCTATTAATAACCGGGAGATGCTGGAGTAAGAGGGAAGCCTGGCAGGCCGAGGAGGAGAAAAATGAGAGACCAACAATGAGGTGGACAAGAGAGGAGAGAGGGTGGAGAGGTAAATAAAGGAAAAAGAGACACGGAGAAGGGCGGCGGAAAGGTCACCGGCCCATGAGGGCGTTGGCCAGAGGTCCGGATACCCTGTCTTCTTCAAGTGACCGCTAGGACCCCTTTCCCTTTTCTTCCGAAGATGCCAAATTCTGCGCCTAGACCCTAGGTTTCCAGTAGCGGATGGGAGACTGTAACCTCATAGCCTGTAATATACGTTTCAAAGAATTAGGAATCTGTAGACCCGGGGGCTCTGAGTCTGTGTCTCTCAGCAGAGAAAGGGGATGGAGAGACTGCAAGCTGATGGGAAAGTTGTAACATCTCAGGGCACAGAAAATGTGCCTAAAACAGGAACCCAGCAAGCCAACTTAGGATCAGAGCCATTTCTAGGATTCTGGAATCTCCGCCAGGGAGAGACAGGCTGGACCCAGCACTCACCCATCCTAAATAAGTCCACCCGACTGACTTCAGATTCAGGAGAGTAAGTAGTGTTTTCGTGTTCAGAACACCTGAATAAAAACCTCCCTCCATCCTCCTGCCCCCATCCATGGACTGGTGCAGAAGGGCTTCTGTGACCCACTGAGTGGCCTTGGCCAAGTCATTTCCTACACCACTGTCCTTTATAAAAGAAGGACATAGGCCCGGGAATTACCAAAGTCCTTCCAGTGAAAGACAATCAGAGCAGGAAGCAATGAGACAGACTCAGATTTGGTGGGTCAGTCTCATCCCAGAACATTTTGGACTTTATCAGAAAACATACTGTATATTAATTTGGGGCAGGATGTGAGCCAAAGTGAGAGAAAACCATTAGCTGCGGGGGGTGGATGCTGAGGAGCGGGCTGCTTCTATGGGAGAAACCCAGGGGAAGAGGGAGCAAGAGGGCTTCCCCGGATGTGAATAGCCAGACAGGGGGATTTGGGCAGAGGATAACAGAAAGGCCGGACATCTCAGTGGAGGGTGCAGGGTGCAGGGTGTTGGGAAGAGCACAGTCTGCAATGGCAGCCCCACCACCTAGCTGGCTGTATAACTCTAAACCATTTATCTGAACTCTGTGAGCCTCCCTTCTGAACAGGTAAAATGAAGGAGAGGAACCTACTTCTCTGAGTTGTAAGCTCAGCGAATTAATGTACCCGCTGTCTGCCTTCTTGGCCCTTCATAGATGCTCAAAATATAGTAGCTTTTTTCTGATTCAGACCTGTCATGTCAACTTCTTTTTTCTTTCTTTCAATCTTCACCCAAGAACATGTTCATTGAGTTTTAGACAGAGGAGAAAGGGGGGTGGGGAGGGGAGAGAGAAAGAGAGAGAGAGAGAAATATTGACCCTTGTATTCCATGACTTGAGCATCAAACTTGCAACCCAGGCATGTGAATAGAGGGAACCCAGGGACTAGAGCCCAAGACCTTTCAGTTTATGGGCCAACTGCTCCAGCCAACTGAGCCACACCAGCTAGAGCTCATGTCAACTTTTTGATTTTCATATTTGGGAGTCAAAATTGGGGGGACGTTGGGAGGTGGGGAATGGTTTTAGTTTACTGCTTTTCCACCGTGTATTCCTGTTTTCTGGTCTACCAGTCTGTATCAGCCTCAAGTTACCTCAAATAAACAAGTATATAACATAAGGTGTCACTCTTTTTAAACATGATTCTAAAATAAAATAAACCATCCCTTAGTGCACTGAAATAGCCTGAAATAAAATTCTATACAAGTCAAATTCCTCCTGGAACATCCGATACCAGTTCATCTGCTACATCTCATACAGTTAAAATTAATATACTCAAAGTGCTGGAATTTCTACTTGGAATTGAGTAATTTATGCTGCCTTTCTATCTGTCCACCCCCTCCACTTTTTAATTTATATATTTATTTTCAGAGAATTGTTGTAACTGTGCATGGGAAAATGCGTGTTTCGGCAGTTTGTGTTTGGTTTTTAATCTCCCAAGTTAATTTTATAAATTTGATACAATTCCTAACAGATACTTGTTTAAGAGTGGTTGTAACAATAAAGTCTTGGAAATAGCTTAAATGATGAAATGAATAAATAAAATATGCAGTAGTTAAAAGAAAAATTTAGACTTATCAACATGAATAGATCTAATAGTATAATGATGTTAAATTTCATTCCTAGCTCTCTCACTTACTAAACTGGGTGACCTTAGACAAGTCACTTAGCCTCTCTAAACGTGCTTTCCAATTTTTCGAGTGCCCCCTCACTTAGTTGTTACAAGATCTGAATGACATTCTGCACATCAAAGTTTCTTTATAAACTGCGAAGTGATATATGACTGCAAAATGTCACACATACTCTAAATAACTTACATGATCTAACCTCCATCAGTGCCTCCTACTGTACCACATCTCTTACTGAATGGGTTCCCCTAAGTCCCCCGCTCAGTGCATTCTCCAGGTGGAGGGGACCCTAGGCCTAGAGGCAGGCACTTGGGCTCTGAGGGATGGAAGTGAGTTACGAGGATGGAGGGCTGGGCAAAGAGGTTCATTATCACTTTACCGCCCCTTTCACAGTTCTTCCTCTTCCCTAATCCCTGCTCCCAGTTGCAGTCTGCCCAGTCCCCCTCCCCCTGGCTCTTTCTCTGTCTGGCTTGGTGGAGAGTGGAGGGGTCCCCCTGAGCTGTAGCACTGGAGTGGGAAATGGACTAAAATTACAGTGCAGAAACATTTGGATTCTAAGAAGAATTTTCTGACCTTCCAAGGCAGGAGGCCCAACATAATGTGTTATCAAAGAAGAATCCCCTAAGTGCCCTGGGAATGGAAAGGGTTGGGGGCAAAGAATGGTAGTGAGAACACTCCACCACACGAAAATGAGAGGAAGGGGAGAAAAGGAGAAAAAAGAGGCTCTGAAAGGTCACAGGGAGATTTCTTATTTCTGTGCTCCCTCAAGAAGAGAGGGGCTCACATTGCACAGCAAACAATCTTCTTCCCAAATTCTCTGCACGGGATTTGGCTGCTCCCAGATGGGGGTCCTTTCTAACAAGGTGTCCCCCTCCCCACCCCCCGGGGGCCTGCCCCTCCTTCCGCAGGAGCTGAAGCCGCCAAAGGTTCGTGGAATATAATGGATCATTTTCCAATTTACCAGGGTCTTGGAGATTACGCCGCTAATCCCATCAAAGACCATCTGCTTACATTGTCCTTCCCGAGCCAAAATAAATAGATCCTTTACTCCCTTCACTTCAACTCCTCTAGGGTATTGTAGCCGGAGAAAGTTCGACAAGGCCCATCCCATTTTCCCCTCCCTCCTGCTGCGGGCTGAACAGAAAAGGAGAAAACAAACTTAGTTTGTCTGAGGTGTGAAAGGTCACTTATGCTCCTGACCTGCATTATTCTCCGGAGCCTGCGACGATGGGAATGGGGAGAGTGGGGGGTGCCTGGGGCTCTGGGGGTCTCTAAGGATCAGCCTCCTGTGGAGATGTGGGACAGGTTGCTCCGTGCCCCACCGTCCTGCTGTCTCAGCTCTGAGGCCACCTTAGCCCCAGTTCATTTGTGATCTCTCTTTCTGTCTAGTCTCTTCTGAGTTTCTCCCACCTGTGACTGTTAGGAAATAATTACTGAAATCTAACTTTCATCTCTACCATCTCTACCTTGGCAGAACTGCTGGCGAAAGACATGAAAATTTACATAAACACTAATTTGATTCCATCTAAAAGTCATTTATTCTATAAGCTTTTCACATTTATCACATTTATTCTCTTATTTATCATAGGGAGCTTCATAAATGGGGGGGTTACTTAGGAGGAGGCTCTTGAGAAACTCATGGTTAGAATCAGGAAGAACCTGTGGGCACAGATGAGGCTCAGGAATGGGATCATACGAGTGATCAGTAAAAGATGGTAACTGCCAAAGAAGACAAATGAAATGTAAAACAGGGTAAGGGAGTGAGGGGCAATGCCTATTGAAACGGCAGAATTTGAGCAAAGACTTACAGGAAATGAGAGTTATTCAAAAGGGGACCAGGCGGAAGAGTTTAACACACTGAGTAGCCATCTCTTCCCACAATTTCCTTCTGTCTTCCTTACTTTTTTATTCCCTTCTGTCCCTCAGCCATCATTCTTAGCTATTTTCTAATCTGCTCAAGAACATAAAAGGGTTCCCAGCAACCGGTCTGTCCCTTTGCAGATTGTCTGTAACTCTGCCAAACAGCTGTCTATGTGGGGTAACTACCCTCAAAACACCTGGTCGCCAGCAGGGGTATGTGTTTTACTTTAGAAAAACCACAGAGTGACAGAAGCAACACAGTCATGGGAGTAAGAAAGATGTCATTTTGAGCCCTGGTTGGTGTGGCTCAGTGGATTGAGCACCTGGCGAACCAAAGGGTCGTCAGTTCCATTCCCAGTCAGGGCACATGTCTGGGTGGCAGGCCAGGTCCCCAGTAGGGGGCACTTAAGAGGCAACCACACATTGATGTTTCTGTCTCTCTCTCCCCCTCCCTTCCCCTCTGTCTAAAAATAAATAAATAAAATCTTTAAAAAAAAAAACTATCATTAAAAAAAAAATGTCATTTTTGAATCAGTCCCAGCTCTGCTACTTACTAGCTGTGTGATCTTGACTCTGGATACTGGATCTCTGACCCTCCATTTCCTCCTTTGTAAAACAGAGACCATGCCTAGCTCAGAGGACTGCTGGTAAAAAATCAACGAGGGACAAACAGTTCCTGGTGGCTGCTCCATACAAAACACTGTGCCAGACACAGCAGGACTGAACCCCACACCACAGAGAAGTTAGAAAGGATTTGCTCAAGAAATTTAACAAGGGTGCGTAAAGAATTTATATATGTAGGGACAAAACACGAACTCCCAATTATAAGATTTGTTCATTTGACAAGTGTTTGCTGGATATCTCCAGGTACAAGACACTAAGAAACACACAGGGGAATGAGGTTTATGCCCTGATTAAAGACTGAAACAAGGACACAAAGTACTGGCACCCATAGCAGAATAGAGTTTGTGCCGAGAAAATGGGATAGAAATTGTGTGCAAAAAGCAAGAAAAAAGTAACATTCAATTGGGGTAAGGTGGAATAAGGGAAATTTTCATTAAGAGGTGGCCTGAGCTTTTTGTCCTTGAAAAATGGACAGGACCTGATGCTGCAAAATGTAGAGAGGTTGTTATTATTCTTTGAACTGGTTTCATCTGAAGACACTGACATTTGAGAGAGCACTGAGAAGATAAGTAGCCGAAATGGTAAGGGGCTCTGCCATACACAAGATGTATGGTCATGGGCCCATCATGGGTGGATTACTTTTCCTGTCTCACCTTTGTTTTCCTTATTAGTAAAATGAGAATGCTATTGACTCTGTGTAATAGGGAGATTAAGTGAGTGCCTGACACATGGGAAATACCTAAAATGATTCTTGAAAAAGAGGAACTCTTCAAAAAATAAAGCATTGTGAAGAACCGATGTGTCCTGAGACATGGCGTCTGTCTTTTTAATTAATTATTTATTTTTAAAATACTTTATTTATTTACTTTTTAGAGAGAGGGGAAAGGAGGGAGAAAGAAAAGAAGAGAAACATCAATCGGTTGCCTCTTGCATGTCCCCAACTGGGGACCTGGCCCACAACCCAGGCATTTGCCCTGACTGGGAATCGAACAGACGACCTCTTGCTTCCTTTCTCTTCGAAGCTCAATCCACTGAGCCACACCAGCCAGGGTTGTCTTTATTTAATGAAACATCTTGAAAAGAAGGGCAGATTTACTTAATGGTGCAGGAGAAGAATCAGTGAATGGAAATAAGCAGATTAGGGTTGGCATGAAGAATGTACAAATGCCTGGAAAAGACCAAATATAAAGAATGTTAGGTTAAGAATGGCCACACATCAAAGATGTAGTTGAAGAAATTTCTGTTTTGGGTAAGTGGTTGAACTAGCTGAAATTCTAATACACAGCAGTGGATGTGTAGGCTTAAATTGAAAACCATAAGCTTCTTTGAAAGTTCCAAGAAGGCAGGGATCATGCCTATTTGGTTTATTTCTCTGTGAAGTGCCCAGAGGAGTGCTGCGCATATAATGGGCACTTGGTAAATATTTGTTTAATGAATGAATGAATGTGATGATGCATGCTAAATTTCTCCTTATTTATTTTTTAAAATTATTTCTTTATCTTCAGAGAGAGGGAAAGGGAGGGAGAAAGAGAAGAAGAGAAACATGATATGTGTGAGAAGCATCATAGGTTGCCTCTTTCACAGCCCCAACTGGGGACCTGGCTTGCAACCCAGGCATGTGCCCAGACCGGGAATTGAACTGGCGACCTTTAGGTTCATAGGTCAGTGCTCAATCCGCTGAGCCACACCAGCCAGAGCCTTCTTTCTTTCTTTCTCTCTCTCTCTTTCTTTCTTTCTCTCTTTCTTTCTTTCTCTCTCTCTTTCTTTCTTTTTCTTTCTTTCTTTCTTTCTTTCTTTCTTTCTTTCTTTCTTTCTTTCTCTCTCTCTCTCTTTCTTTCTTTCTTTCTTTCTTTCTTTCTTTCTTTCTCTCTCTCTCTCTTTCCTTCCTTCCTTCCTTCCTTCCTTCCTTCCTTCCTTCCTTCCTTCCTTCCTTCCTTCCTTCCTTCCTTCCTTTTCTCTCTCTCTCTCTCTCTTCTCTGTCTTTCTTTCAAGGGTAAGGAAGGGAGAAAGCGAGGGAGAAAAACATTGATGTGAGAGAGAAACATGATTAGTTGCCTCTCATACACATGTTGCCACTCCTAGACATGTGCCCTGACCAGGAATTGAACTGGCAACCCTTGGCTTTGCAGGACAACACACAAGCAACTGAGCCACACTGGTCAGGAACATGTGAAATTTCTTGTAAACTGTAAAATATTGCAGATAGTTAGAAGTGGCAATGATAATCACTGATATTTAATGTGTTCTCTTTCAAGTGCTTTCTGTGCATTATTACAAAGACAGCAAGTGTTATAGGAGTTCAGTGAAAAGCATGGGAAGAAGTCATGTCTGGAGTACACAGGAAAGACCAGGGAGTCATAAACTGTAGACAGAGAAGATAGGGTAAGATAGTCTTGCTAAAGTAAATAGGGAGGGGCCTGATGGGGCTGCGCTATCCATGCGTGGCTGCTAAAATAAGATGTTGAACAGGACAACAGGGAGGATAGAAATGATATAGAAAAGGAGATTTTTGTCATAGAGTTATAAAACCAAACAGAGTGAGGCTAAGGAGGAGGTGGCATCTTTCCATTGGAACTACGTTCATGACTCGCATTATGGTGGTAAAGACGGCGTGATCAGCTCCCGGCTTAGAATCACAGTAGCTTTTCAGGGTTTCCTGGCTCAGATGAGGGTTTGCTCAATGGCCCCTGACTTTTGACAGAGACTTCTTTCCTCTAGCAAAGAATCAATACTTGATGGAAGGATAATATTAAGAGTTTCCACTGAACTACATGGTTTAATTTCTGCTTTGCCTTTGTTTTGTTAAGAAAGGCTATGGGTCCTCTGCCTATGGAAACATTGGAGGAGAGATGTGTAAGGAGTTCTAAGGTAGAAATGGATGAGGCAGTAACTCTCTTATTACCAAATCTTTTTATATGATTTAAAAAAGAAAAAAAGGATTCCTACCACCAGTTCTTTCCCCAATCTAGATTGGGAGAAGGGGATCCTATCTAAATGCTTCCTTAACCTCATCCAGGTTTATCTGGAAGTGTTCTAAATTTTTCTTCTTATACATTTAAAAAAAAAAAGATTTTATTATTTATTTTTAGACAGGGGGGAAGGGAGAAAGGAGAGAAACATCAACATGTGGCTGCCTTTCATACACCCCCAACTGGGGACCTGGCCTGCAACCCAGGCATGTGCCCTGACTGGGAATCAAACCAGTGACTCTGTTTTGCAGTCCGGTGCTCAATCCACTGAGTCATGCCAGCCAGGGTCCTTACTTATACCATTCTGAGAGCTGGAACCAGCTCTCAGGGGCTTCCAGAGGCTATCTGAAAACACCCTAGGTAGTATGTATTTGTCTCCCTCCCAGGTTTTCTCTTCCATGCTTGCACTGATGTCTTTACCACTAGCGAGAGTGTCATGATTTGAAAGAACATACGCAGGGAAAGGGAAGAGTTGTGCGTAAAGTCAGGTGAATACAGATGAGGTGCCTTCCTTTCAGAGCAACCAGGAAGGAGTGCGCCTCTCTTCATTTGCTGCCTTGTGCTGCCACCTAGTGTCCCCAAATCTTAAAATATCTTACCCTAGAGGGGAACCATATTTCATTCGTCGTTTTCATTCACTGGTTTGCTTAATCTTTCACAAAAATATACTAATCCTCCCCTCTGGCCAATTATGGAACAAGTCACCCCATCCCTCTGTTCGTTTCTAGGTGTCCCTGGTTTCATGGTGCTCTCTGCCTTTTTCTTCCTGTTTAAAGGGACTACAGCCTTTCTCCTCTAAATGTTCCAGGTAACTTTAATTCCAATCCCTCCCACTATGGTTCAACTTCATTCTTTTTCGTTAGCAGAAATGGAGACAAGGTGCTCTACAATCCCTTCCTAACAGTGGGTTTCCGACCCAAGGCACAGGGTCAATGGGCATGAAGAGTGTCTGCTGGAAAGAGAGCAGAAGGGAGAAATGACACAGGACAAGATTCAACAAAGGTGCAAGCTTTTTGGCACTTTACAGATAACAAATAGTATCAATATGTGCCAGGATATTTAATTTTTAGAGCAACCTAGTGAGGCTCATAAGACAGATGAAGAAACTGATGCTAAAGAAAGTCGAGCAGTTAATAAATAAGGATGTAGCTAATTAGTGGCAAAGCTGAGTGAGCCACAGGTCTCCTGGCTCCCATTCAGGGCACATTCCTTTAGAGCAGCCTGTCTGGAAAAAGAGAATAGAAGTGTCGACCTACACTTCTTGTCTGCCAGGAGGAGAGGACACACGGAGACAGCCATGGTGACATTATAAAATAGCACATTGTAGAGTAATATGCCCCAAAGGGGATGAGGCCTGGAGACTCAGACAGACCTTTCCTTCTGCAGAATTGGAACTCCTTCTGTGGCACAAACGCTCTTCCTTGTGGTTGGGCCCAGCTATGGCAATGTCCTCCTCTGCAGAGGAGGAGAGTGAGGGGAGAAGACAGGAAGGAGAGGGGGCTGGAGGTAAGCAAGCAGTGTCATTTAATCTGCACTGATGTGAATTTCCAAAATGGTGGGCACCTTCACATCAAAGTATAAATAGATGACACCATTTTGAATGTATTTTACGTATTCCTTCTCTTACTACAATACCTAACATTTATTAAGCTCTAATCTTTGCTAGGCACTGTTCTAGGTGCTGTACTTGCATTGTGTTGACTTCTCAAAACTCACAGAGACTCCACTGAGACATTAAGTAACTTTGCCAAGTTACATAAGTAGTAAATGGTGGGACCAGGGCCTGAACCCAGATCCCCCTGATGCCAAAGCAGGGGACACGGTTTCCTTGTATTCCTTCAGAATAGGCTGGCTGGGTGAAAGTAGACAAAGTTTATTTATGTGAGAATCCAATGGAAAAAAATAATCTCTCTTCTTAGAGTTATTTCTGATCTAGTCCTGCTTGCAGGAATGACTCCTGCCTACGAGGCAATTTTGTTCAGAAACTCAGCACAGCAGCTCACCTGACAGAGCCTGGAATGCAGAAGTTAAAGGAGTAATAAAAATGGACCACAGGTTTGATTGGTTCAAATCAGTCAAACTAAGATTTACTCACGGCACATGCCTACTTTAAATACTGTCTAGTTGGGGGTTAATATGGGGGATACAAAGACGGTTAAGTAGTCTATACTCTGGAGGATGTAAGAGACTAGTGGAGGAGATACACATTTTTACAAAAATATCTCTGAGACAAGGGAAAGTATGATTAAGAAAGGCAAAAAATACTAAAGGTGGAAGTTGGAAGAGGTAGGACTAAAGGTCTCCTTGGAGGGCTTGGGAGGGTTTTATAATAGAGGAGGTGGCTTGTAAACTGGGCTTTAAGTGTGGATAGGATCTCAATGGACACAAATTGGGGGTGGGGTGGGGACGGTAGATAAAAAAGAAAGGGAACTGCAGAGGGAAGCAAGAGCAAGAACAAAAACGGCGTGGGGTTGAGGGTGGGAAGCAGGGCATGTGAAAGACCCGTTCTCAACCCGATGGAATATAAGGTTCACAAAGGGCACTGACAGGATGAAAGACTCACATTAGAGGGTGAAGGGCTTTGGATGCCAAGGTAAACAGTTAAACTTCATTCAGCACCAAGAGACATTTACGATTTATACTTGCAAGGAGTGATATATTTAAAACTATGCTTCAGAATGAAATCTGGCAGTTATGGTTGAAGAAGTTTTGCTAATTTCCAGGTAAAAGAGAGCAGAGCCTCACGTAAGGAGCTGGTGTAGGGCCAAGGTAGACAGGAGGCAGATGTGCAGGGACCTGGAAACTGGCTGGACATGTACAAAGGAGCAGGAAGGAAGAGATTCTGTGGTGAAATACCACACAGAAGCTTTAGCACTAAGTAGACTCATTGAATACCACCACTTTCTAGTAGTTTCTTCATAATAACAATGGGAATAGTAAATCTGCCTGAGGATTTGATTATGTATGGAAAGCACTTGGTATATAGCAGGTACTCAGTACATGGCAGCTCTTAGGTTATGGTTTTGAACGTGATGACTAGAAGTATGGTGATGGCATTAATTGAACTGGGATACATGGTGGGAGGAGCAGGTTTTTCTGTGTGAGTTGCGGGGCAGCACTGTTGGCTAACAGACTCAGTTTGGGATGTGTGGAATCTAAGGAATCACATCTAGATAGAGCTGTCTAGCAGTCAACTGCATAATTTGGGTCTGGAATTCAAGAGAGAAGCTGTGAATCATCAATGTAAAGGAGATCACCAAAGCCACAGAAGTTAAGTGAGAAAACCCAAAGAGAGAGAAGAGATGAGGCCTGGGGCACACCATCATTTAGAGGGCATGCAGCCTCACAGACGCTCTTCTGAGAGGAGAACCAGAATAGGGCTGAATTACGCAGGCAGAAGAAGACAGCCTCAGGATGGAGAGCACGGTCCTGCATCAGAAGTGGCAAAGAAATGAGGAAGAGAACAGAGACCCAGGCTTCCACTATGGCTTTGAGGTTCCTTGGGACATTTGGGGCTAGAGTGCAAGAGAGGTCAATGAGAGTCAGTAGACACTTTTTTTAAAAAGATTTTAAAAAATATTTTATTATTTTATTTTATTTTATTTTTTAGATTTTATTTATTTTTAGATAGAGGGGAAGGGAGGGAGAAAGAAAGGGAGAGAAACATCAACGTGTGCTTGCCTCTCGTGCACCCCCTACTGGGGACCTGGCCTACAACCCAGGCAAGTGCCCTGACTGGGAATTGAACCAGAGACCCTTTGGTTCACAGGTCGGTGCTCAGACCACAGAGCCACAGCAGCCAAGACTATTTATTTATTTTGAGAGGGGAAGGAAGGGAGAGAAACATGAATGTGCGAGAGATACATTAATTGGTTGCCTCTCGCACATTCCCAACTGGGGACCGGGCTTGCAACCCAGCTATGTGTCCTGACTGGGAGTCGAACCTGTGACATTTTGGTTTGAAGGCTGGCGCTCAGTCCACTGAGCTACACCAGACAGGGCTCAATAGACACTGCTTGACTACTCCTTGGAGAAATTTAATGGTGCAGGAAGAAGAAAAGAAGGTAGTATTTTGAGTGAGTAAAGGGTGATGGAATTCTTTTTTTTTTTCTTGTATAAGAGAGATTTAAGTATATTTGTTGCCAAAGGGAAGACATGAATGCTGTTAATGGGAGATGGTGCGGACACAAGATAGAAGTTCTAGGGAAGGAGGAAGAACAGGAGTGCTTTTGGAGGGCTGGCCTTAATAAGAATGGAAAGGGAGAGAAAAAAACACCTCTCAGAGACAGAAGTTTAGGAACAGAGCAAGATAGGGAAGGTACTGAAGAATCACACAAAAGAACCCACTGTGCACAAGGGTAGCAAAAGTGGGGCCAAAAGGAGGGTGGGGGAAAGTAGGAGAGGGTAAAGGGGGGATGAATGGTGATGGAAGGAGACTTGACATGGAGTGGTAAGTACACAATATAACATACAGATGATGTATTACAGAATTGTACCCTGAAACCTATGCAATTTTATTAACAACTGTCACCCCAATAAATTCAATTTAAAAAATGGGGCTAGAGGCTTAAGGAAAGTGCAGAAGATTGAGAATTACTCCTATGAGAAATTTGGTGTCTGGGTAGGGCAGAGGAGAGTAATGGAGGGAAAATGGGGACAACTGTAATTGAACAACAATAATAAAAGAAAAAGAAAAAGAAAAAAAAGAAATTTGGTGTTGCCTTCTCCTCTATCTTTCAAAAGTGAGTCATGTATTCCAAGGGAGTTGTGGGAATACTCAGGAGAGAGTGATGAAGGATTTAGTGAAAAGCCAGGGACTGAGAGTTGGAGGGTGAGATACAGTTTATTAAATCAGCAAAAATTAAAAATAATAATAGTCAAAGACACAGGCAAATGAATGTTACCATATACTTCTAGTACAATTTTTCTGCAAGGCCAATTTGGTAACATGCATTAAAATCTTTTCAAATGTGCATACTCCTTGGCCTTCTATTTTGAGTTCTAAGCATTCAATCTAAGGAAATAAAAGATATTGACAAATATATATTTATGACATAATATGCTATTTTTAAAATTTCTTATTTATTGATTTTAGAGAGAGAGAAGAAAGGAGGGAGAGAAAGAGAAACATTGACTTGTTGTTTCACCTATTTATGCATTAATTGGTTGATTCTTGTATGTACCCTGACTGGGGATCAAACTCGAAACCTTGGTGTATGGGGGTGATGCTCTAACCAACTGAGATACCCAGCCAGGGCCATAATAGATAATGTGCTATTTATAGTAGGAAAGGAAACAAACAGAATTTTCAGTAAGACAATAGAATATAGTGCATGTGTAAGACGTAATCGATGCAGCCACTAAAATAGTAGAAAAGTATTTACTGACATGATAAAATGATCACATTTTTAAATGAAACAGAACACAATACACAAAAAGTATGTTCCTAATTTTTAAAAATACCTTCCTACACACACATACTTAAACTCATTTGGAGAGAGAGAGAGAGATGATGTGTATCTGATGGCTTGGGTAACTGGGAATGTATTGTGATCATTAGCTAAGTTACTTAAGAGAAATTAAGAGTTTCAGCCCTGAAGATAGAATTCCTGTTCAATTTAACCTGTGAAATACCCTGGGGATAGGTTATATAGGTAGCTGGCTACACAGACATGAAGCCCCAGAGAGTGATTTAAGATTCAGACATAGATTCGGAGTCATCGACATTTAGGTGGCTGCAGAAATAGGTGACAGTTTTCTGAAAAGGAGTAAAGAAGAGAGGGTAGCCAAAGACAGAAGCCCCAGGAAGCAATACAAGGAAGAAAAGGAAAGGCATTTAGCCAGCAAAGAATAATCTCTCTGAAATTGCCAACAACCTATAGTTCTGCTACATTGCTCCATTATTGGAGACGTAACCTTGCTTGCTTATTATTGATAAAATACACAGGAGCTCTCCTGCATTACCTTTCCCCATTTTAAGAGCCTGTATATAATTATGTCTCATGCCTTTTAGCCTTTCTGCCTACTTGAAAGGAGACTTCTCACTTCCCTGTAAAGGCCGACCAATTCCTTCACTTGGCTGATTTCTCTGTTCTCTCCCATTATCTCTGATGGTGTATGCTCAAGTATTCTCTTTCTCAAGCATTTTCAGCACCTCCCATGCTGCTGGATTTGTTCCTTTCACCTACAAACATGCCAGTATTTTCTCAATCTTAAGAACTCTAATTGGCATTTATTGTCTCTAATACCTCTTGCTTGATTCCCCCCTACAGTGTCAAACTTCTGCAAGGTGTGATCTATACTCTCTGTTATCACTTCACAAACTTTTTCTTTCATTTTAAAATATATTTTATTGATTATGCTATTACAGTTGTCCCATTGTTTTCTCCCCTTTATTCTCCTCCACCCTGCACCCCACCTCCCTCCAACATTCCCCCCTTAGTTCATGTCCATGGGTCGTACATATAAGTTCTTTGGCTTCTCCCTTTCCTATGCTATTCTTTATCTCCTCCTGTCTATTTTGTACCTACCATTTATGCTTCTTATTCCCTGTACCTTTTCCCCCCATCTCTCCCCTCCCCCTCCCCGCTGATAACCCTCCATCTGATCTCCATTTCTGTGATTCTCTTCCTGTCCTAGCAGTTTGCTTAGTTTGTTTCTGTTTTTGGTGTTTTTAGGTTCAGTTGTTGGTAGTTGTGAGTTTGTTGTCATTTTACTGTTCATAGTTTTGATTTTCTCTTTCTTACATAAGTCCCTTTCACATTTCATATAATAAGGGCTTGGTGATGATGATCGCCTTTAACTTGACTTTATCTGGGAAGCACTTTATCTGTCCTTCCATTCTAAATGATAGCTTTGCCAGGCAGAGTAACCTTGGATGTAGGTCCTTGCCCTTCCTGACTTTGAATACTTCTTTCCAGCCTCTTCTTGCCTGTACGGTTTCTTCTGAGAATCAGCCAAGTCTTATGGCTTACCTCCTTTGTAGGTAACTGTCTCCTTTTCTCTTGCTGCTTTTAAGACTCTCTCCTTATCTTTAATCTCGTGTAACTTAATTATGATGTGCCTTGGTGTGTGCTTCCTTGGGTCCATCTTCTTTGGGACTCTCTGAGCTTCCTGGACTTCCTGGAAGTCTATTTCCTTTGCCAGATTGGGGAAGTTTTCCTTCATTATTTTTTCAAAGAAGTTTCCAATGTCTTGCTCTTCCTCTTCTCCTTCTAGCACCCCTATGACTCAGATGTTGGAGCGTTTAAAGTTGTCCCAGAGGTGCCTAAGCCTCTCCTCATTTTTTTGAATTCTTGTTTCTTCATTCTGTTCTGGTTGACTGTTTATTTCTTCCTTCTGTTCCAAATCGTTGATTTGAGTCCCAGTTTCCTTCCCTTCACTGTTGGTTCTCTGTATATTTTTCTTTATTTCACTTTGCATAGCGTTCCTTTTTTCCTCCATTTTGCAACCATACTCCACCAATTCTCTGGGCATCCAGGTTACCAGTGTTTTGAACTCTGCATCTGTTAGGTTGGCTAT
>PVJD01009108.1:0-66107 GCA_004026545.1 Mormoops blainvillei | reverse complement strand
TCTTGGTGCCCGACAGGAGCCTCCTAAACGTGGGGTCTGGGACCTGCTGCCTGTTGGCAGAATTAAATGTGGGGTCGGGGGGCTGCTGGGTCCGTCTGCCGAACGGGGGTTCCGTCTTATCTCCTGGAAAGAAGAAGGGACTCCTTTTAAAAGATTTTGAAGTTTTGTTCTATTGCTAGAAGGATCAGCACAAACACAGGCATCGGAACCTCTGTCTTTATTATCCAGTCGGGAGCGATCTTGGGCTATACATTTGGGTTCGCAGCCGAATGTATGTATTTTTCTGAGCACCGGGACCTTACCTGTCTTTGCCACAGGACCCTTTACACACAACCCAAAGATTCCTTTGTAACTGTCAGAAAGAAAATATGAATGACGCGGCTTCCTCTGATTTGCTGGTGCAACAGAGGACAGGAGGGTTTTTTTTTTTTTTTGCCTTCCCTCTTAGGAAATCACAAATGTCGACAGATGATCTCCGAGGAGGTGCGTGGGTTGTTTTCACGGCCCCTTAATTTTCATAAGTTGAAAATAGTTTTCCCCAGCCACCGCACCGTTTTTATACGTGAGCCGCTTCTCGCTAGACACGGCCCCCGTATCTGCAATTACAATCGCTCGTCTCAGGCGCTTCATAAATATCCCTGTGAGATGCTACTCGATCCCTTCTCCAGTCCTGCAGGAAGCAGGCTGGATACTCTTGTTTCCCAAGCAGCTAAATGTATTACAATAAATTTGCTTTCTCTGGGCTGTGGAATTGGAAACCTATAAGATGTTGAATAAGAAAACTGATACACTGCTTATCTGTCCAAAAGCTAGTGGTGTTAGGAAGCCCAGTAATTGAAAAATGGATAGCATTGATATTTGAACCTTTTTATATAACCTTTGAAGTGTAAGCCTTTTGGGGAATAAATTGCTTTTTGTAACAAGAACAATGTCAGATCCCATATTTAGAAACGGGGCACTTAATTCATTTTCAGACGGAGAAACTCATGTTGTCTTGTTGGGAAAAACATTGCAAAATGGATTAAGCTTCACCCTGGAGAGATGATAACCTAATATAAATAACTAGAGGCGGATCTTTATTAGTTACTGAACAAATATTGCCAAGTAGGACAGGCGACCTTCAATGGTGATTGATCGAGGGTAAGCCGTCAGCAACATTGTCTTTGGAGAATAACTCTGGGGCATGTGGGGATCTTCAGTCTCTTCTAATTTAGGGGACACAATGGAGCTAATGTCCGGGAAGAGTAAGTTCATCTTATTCAACGGGAAGGATTAGTGCTCACGGCGGGCAAAGCAGGGACATCCGACTGGGGTGGGCAAACGGGTCCGCCGTTTGGGGGACCGACCGGAGCTGCGAGAGCAAGGTGCAGGCTGAAACCCACGCCCGACAGAACGCTCAAGTTCAGGGGCGCCCGGCTGAGGTCCGGGTTTCATCAGTTCTGTAATGATGAATAATTCACTCAGCACGACATCGGGCAGCTAGACCGTCACGGGCTGGGCCGGGTGTCGGAGCTCAGCGCCGGGGAGGGCGGGGCGGGTTGCTGAGCCTCCTGTCTGCCTCAGACTCAGAAGTCGCTCCATTGGGAGGGCGGGGGAGCGGTAACCAACTCAGGCGCGGCCCTAATTTTTCTCTTCAGAAGCCTGGCTCGTGGGAAGAACAGCTGCACCTCCCTCTCATCCTCCTCCTTAAAACTTTCGTTTAAAACGTACATTTCCACATTTCAACGACTGCGGTAATGGCTTCGTAGACCTCCACTTTTCCTTATTTCTAATGGCTTGGGGGAAGGACGGCTCACATCACATCCCTCTCTTGGGCTTGAGCGCACGTTGTTCTCACGCCTGGAGTGGGGTGGTCCCTTCCTGTGGAGGAGAAGTACCGCCATGTCGCAGGGTGTCAGGCGTCGGGGCATGTCGGGACGCACGCACGCACGGTGACTCAGAGCCCTTGGTGCTGATCCCGACCACTGGCCCAGGTGTCTGGTCGGTGTCCCCCGTGAAGCCGCTCTGATCCCCTGTTCATGCTGTAGGCTTTGGAAGGTGCTGCCCCCACTCAGCCAGTGACGACACTGCCCCCCGCCTCCCGAGGACAGATGTCCACGTCGACTGTTGGGGGTTCTTCTGTGCGGGAGACGTGTCTGTGGCCGGCCACTCCTGCCTACTTGGTCACGTCTTTATAGCAGAACGGATTCCTGAGCACTGACTGTGCACTTTGGGCTATAACCCAATGCTTTTGAATTTACTTTCTCGCTCCGATTGTGTCAGCGCCGCCGCACGGCTCCTCTCTCCCTTTCGACACCCTCCTCTCAGCAACGTCGTTTTTTCCGAGCGCTTCCGGACTTTCGGTCACTCTACGATACCCCAAGCTCATCTTGCCCAACCCTACCGTCTGCCATTTCTCCACGGGGCCCTGGCCCCTTTCCTTGGAGGACACTCTAGTGACCAAGGTCTGGTGCCAGGCGAGTAATTCAGTTTTGACCGAAGAGAGATGCGAGCAGACCGCCGCTCTGAGAGTGGGGGGTGTGGCTCTGTTGGCATCCCTCGATGGCGGGTGCTGGACACACCGCTCATTTTCCTTGTGACTTCGCGTCCCTCTTTAAAGCGGAGGTAGCATCACAGGCTTTCCCGAGGACCGAGGGGACGAGAGAGTCCGGGCGGTCCCCACGGCAGGGGCTGGCCCGCGGCTGGTGCTGGGTGGGGTGGGCTTGCCGCCCGCTGGGCCTCGCCTGTTCCTGCCCCGGGCGCACTACTCGGTGCTCGCTGGGGGCCAGCAGACTCCGTCACCTGGTCCTTGCCTGCTGGCCTCCCGTCCGGAAACGCTCCCAGGAGGCCCTGGCTGGAGATCAAAAGGCAGGAGACGCCGAGGGCTTCCTGCCTGGGGACACTTGTGGGCAGGTGCTGGCGGTGGCAGAGGCCAGCAGGCATGGCAGCCGTCCAGAGTCCCCGGCGAGGGCAGAGCAGTGCCATTTCTCAGAGGGAGGCTGGACATTGCCTGTCTCCTGGGGACAAGGCCTAACTGGGCAGCGTCTGTGGCAGCGGGGCCTGGGGAGTCCATGCCGGTGGCCTCCCTGCCCCCCACCCTGTCCCTTTTTTCTCTTACAGACACTTTAACCCCCGGCACACGGCCTCGCGTATCATGCCTCTTGTCTCTGGTGCGGCGTGAGGAGCTCGTTCCCTGGTTAAGTACCAGTAGTCTGCCTGCCTGTGCTCTCGGGACGGCCACGCCCCTGCGAGGGGTCTCCGGGGCCCTCGCGTGGGACCTTATTCTGTGCGGCAGCCTCACAGGTCCCCTGTCACCCACCAGAGTGGCGCCCCGCGTGGGGTGGATCAGGATGCACCACCACCTCGCCTGCGCCCGCCCGGCCCCTGCCCCCAGTGAGATCGGGCACACATCCCCTTGGAATCGGGTTCTTGTGTCCTCCGGCTGTGTGTGCCGGGCCCAGGACAGAGTGTGCCCGGCCCTGAGTCGGCGGAGACGGACGCCGGTCAGCCCCCAGGGGCTCTGCTGTGGCAGACCCTTCCCCGGGGGAGAAGACACGCAGGAGGGTGGGCTGGGGACAGGCTGCGAGGTGCCCGCGTGTGATTGCGCAGGGACAGGGCAGGGGCCACCCTCGCCGGCCGTGCCTCCCGGGGGCGGGGCTCACAAGGGCGGGTCACCTAGGGGCTGGGGGCTGTGCCTGGATGGACATGAAATTCCACTTTGTTTTCAGACCTCAGCTTTCTGCAGAAGATCAGACTTAGTGATTTCTCACCACCTGCCAGCTGAACATGAGACGAGACCGCACGTGTGCCTCCGAGTGTGTGTGCGGGCACGTGTGTGAGTGTGTGTACACACGTGCAGGTGCACCTGTGACCGAGCTTGCCAGGGGCGAGGCGAGGGCCATGAACCCGCCTGTGGGTCATGGACGCGAACGCGGTGGGCTCGGCCTGCTGGTGGCTGACCAGGGGTGGGAACGGTTGGACCTGCCTGTGTGGGGCCGCCCCCCTGCCCCAGCGACACAACCGCCCTCCCCGGGGGCGCCACGCTCTCGCTGTTGAAAAAGAGACTTCAATCCACCTTCAGGAACGGGCTCGTTTTTCTGTTTCTTCGAGACCGGAGTTTCTGTTTCTTTTTTTTTTTTTAAAGAGGTTGATGTTACCGGAAAGGTCAGGGTGATTATTTAGTGGAAAAAATTGTATTTGCTGGGACTTTATAGGTTCTCTTTCAGAAATCCGACTTGTTTATGACATAAGTCATTTTAGGGCAGTTGATGGGAGTTATTTCTCTTTCATGACACTTTGTCCCCTCTGCAGGATTGTGCCATAAATGATATTGACGGTGTCACAGAGCTACTGTATTTTTGGATGTTGTAAAACTTCGCTCCTTTATGGCCAGGCTGAAGTGCGGCCGTCGGCTTCTCTGAAGACGCACCAGGGTCCCTGGCTGTGAAGAAGGCGTCTCGGAGAGCAATGGGAGGGAGCCCGCAAGGGGCAGGGCCAAGCCTTTACGTCTGCGTCTCCTCCTAGATGCAGAGTCCGTGGGGACCGCGTGTGACTTTACGGACAGTGGTCCCCCTGGGCCGTCCCTGGTTTGCCCCGGAGCTCTCTCGGGCTCTGGCCTGGTCCGCGGGCGTCCATTATTCTGTCTCCCGCGCTGCGTCTTCGGTGTGAGGTCCGAGCTGACGAGCTTCTCCCTCTGCTTGGGCAGCCGGAAGTGTGGCCGCCCTGGGCCTGGCAGAGGCTCCTGGACGACGCGCCGGTTGCTGAGTCTGGGAGCAGGACGGCTCTTTTAGTCGGTGGGCCTGCCGGGCCCCAGGGCTCTCGGGGCTCCCGTCCAAGGCCAAGAGCCCCTGCCGGTCCAGTCTGAGGGGCGACCATGTGTCTCTCATCCGTGTGTAACACAGGCAGCTCCTTTTATTAAATACGGCTTTATGCTGGCTCCTGCGTTTTCGCAGTTTACCGGCCTAAGGTGAACCCGTAACTGCACAGGGAGGCGTATCCGTGACATGTGACCATTGTAGGTGACAGTGTCTTCTATTCATGTTGCAGTTAATGTTTTCCCTGGGACTTCATATAACTCTACGGTCTGCCTGTCTAGCGATCTATCCATCATCCACCCACCCGTCATCTATCCATTTATCTATCATCTGTTTAATAAAAGGCCTCACCACAAGTGTGGGAGGAAGATGGGGGAGTTGTGGTCACGCCTGATGTTCACCTGAAGACACAGCCATGCAGAGGTCACAGGCGAGTGTCACGTGGCGCGTGGCGGGCAGAGCAGTGATGGGGACCCAGGCCCGAGCCCAGCTGGCGCTTTTGTCCGGCCAGGAAGGTGGCCTGCCCCCGAGAAGAGGGAGAACCCGCACGCTGCAGCCAGCCGGGGAGGCGCCTCGGGAAGAACCCAGCACAGAGCCGGAGCCGGCGAGCGCCGCCCTGTGTTACTCGGCCAGGTCGACGGACGCGCTCTGAACGAGCCACCCTTCGCCACGGATGTGACGTTCCTAAGATTCGGCGTGAGTCTGTCCTGGCGAGAAAGAGTATGAATTCCCTTCTCTGTAAATTTGTGTAGGATCCACATTTTCAAAAAATGCACGCCCCAGGCCAAGGTGCACGGGACAAAACTGGGAGAGGAGAGAAAATAAACGCCAGCCACTAAATAAACATCGCGTTTCCGGCAGCGCTTCCGGCAGAAGGCAGGTGGCCCGTGGGGCTTCAGCCACAGCCCCCTGGGCCCCGGGGCTGGAGAGCAGCGATGGCCAACTTCCGCCTGCAGGAGGCCTGTGAGTGTGTCTGGGCGTGTGTGCTCGGGGGCGGGGTGCTTCCGAGCCCTTTCAGCTGGCCTTCCCGGGGGGGGGCTCTGTGCCACACCAGCCTGAGCGGGAGCTGCGTGTGTGTGACCCAGGCGAGGCAGACGGGGGGCGGTCCCCAGGACAGAGGGGGCCGCCATGGAGGACGGGAGAGAGACAAGGAGACACGGGGGTTGGGGAGGGAGGGAGATGCGGAGACAGAGAGACGGGGCGTGAGCTCCTGGCCTTCACTGTGTCGCGGGCCCGCTCACGAGGTGCCGGGACGAGGGGGGGACTGAGAGGGGACTTTGACGAGCAGCGCGCGTGCTGGTTCCAGACCTGCCTCGCCGTCCCCGAGGGGGCGCGGTCTGCTGCGCCCTTGCCCCGTTCTGTTTCCCTTCCCTCCGTGTCATTTACGGCGCCCTCGACAGTGCGGGCCACCAGCCTGGCACTCCGGGGCCGAGCCAGCAGCACGGCGCCATCTCCTAATGGCTTCTCCTCGTCCCAGCCCTCCCCGAGAGACCCAGTGGCAGATTGTCGACTCAATTACTCTCGTGTCAGGTGATTATCCGAGGTCTTAATGTAATCTTCCATTCACACATACCATATTTCAATTACGGCAGCTATGGAACAAGCTGTGTATTCAAATCGCCAATCACCTTATCACTGCTGAGCAATGTCAACTGTAAGGGATGCCAGCTGACGGCAATTACACATGTGTTGAGAGCCGGTTATGATGACTCTCTGTGGTATTTGTGATGAGCTGGGGAATGTTCTGAAAATTTAATTTAATGACAATATGCTTGCTGTACAATCCATAATACCTCCTGAATCCAGCGCGGGGCTATTAAGGCTGATAGGAGCACATTATCCCCGCACGGAGGCTGGGCCGGGCTGCGGGCGCGATGCCTCTACGGGGAACGGAGGTAATTTCTCCCCATATTTCTGACGGCGGAGGCAGGCAGCTCTGGCTCCAGCTGCACGCGGAAGGCGGCCCCCCCCGAGCTGAGTTAAGGTGTTTTGTGCGCCGCGGCAGCTTCCGGGGCCGAGGGGACTCCAGTCTCCTCGTGGGGCCCGGGAAGCCCTACCCCTGGGCCTGGGGACCTGGTGAAGGAGTTCCACACTGTCGCCCTCGCACTGAGCTCCAGGTTCCCCGTGCAGAGCATCAGCGGTCACCACGCCACCTTATGACCATCACGCAGCACGATGGCCCCGTGAGGGGCCCCCGACATTTGGCACCCACAGACTGATTTCAGTTGGTCTGTAGCCAAGGTCCAGCAAAGGGTGTCCACGTTAGGATGGTGACATCCCCCTGGCCCCTGGTCACCAGCCAGGCTGGGGCTGCCTCCAGATTAGATGAGGACACGCCGGCATATGAAGCCAGCCCCAGGGAATGCGGGCTGAGGGCGGGGTGGCCGCGTGGGTGGGTGTGGGTGGGGACCCAGGCAGGACAGGCCAGCACGGGCAGGCTGGGCATGGGAAGAAGGGCGGATGTGCTTCCCACGGCCCCCAGCGTGACGGGAGCGGGTCTGGAGGCGAGCTGGGGCCGTCCCGGGTCCCTCTCTGAAGACAGAGTGATGTGGGGGGCGGGTGGGGTGCCTTCCTACCGTCACACAGAGATGGGGCCGCTTGGGCCACTTCGTCAATGTCCTACAGGATTTCCTCCCAATTTGACCCAAATCCCTACTTTGCCCCATGGCCTGGGCGGCAAGGACTGAATTCACTCAAGAATCACACGACAGCTCCGCCTTGATGTGCGTGCTGACGGCAGCGGGGAGAAACCGGGGACTCGGACGCGGTTTCCGTGGAGCTGAAGGTGTTTCCGAATATCTCGATTGAAGGATGGACCTATTATGAGGAATGAGCAACTTCATTCTTCAGACCATTCTTCGTTCCAGTTATTTGAAGCGGTCACTTTATTTTGGACATGTTTTTACATAGTGCGTGTTTCTTTAATGGAATGCACTTCTTTGGAGGGTTGCAGCATTTAATTCCTTAATGAGGACGGCCCTGTGACAGCCAGCACACACAGCCGCTAACCCTCTTTCCTGCTCACGGCTTCTCCGAGTTGTGTCATCGCCGTCCAAAGCTGCCAATATGATCCCGGTTTATTTTATCGCCTGTCCCCCTTAACCAGAATTTAAGCAGCATGAAGACAGGTATCTTTGTCTGTTTTTTTATGCAAACATCCAATAAATGTTTGCAGAATGGAGATGTTAATCTTTCAGTATAAGCACCTGTTGTTTGTTTACCATGATCTTTGCATTTTGGTTTATACAATGAAAGCGTGGTCGAGTGTCAGATTTTCCCGTTGGGAAGTAACCCCCCTCCTCGCTCCGACTGTCATTCTGGTAAAACAGATACACTCTAGCTTTAAGCCCTACTGGGCTGAGTGTAGCTGACGTGTGTTTCCAGTTTTCACTGAGAGGGTCCAAAGACTTGGAGACAGGGAGGGTGGGAGGCATGGCCCACGGTGCGGGGAGGCGCTGTGACTTACGGGGGTGGGTTCCGCTCTGGTGGGCTGGGACCGCAAGGCACGGTGGGTGCTGTGCTCCGGGGTGGGGGTGCCCAGGGCTGCCACTTGAGGCCAGGGGCTGTCGCCCCCAGCACTGATGGGTGGCTTGACTACAGCCTAGTCACACCGAACCCTGGCCTCTGCCTGTGTGGGTGTGAGGGGTGGTGCTTGAGATGAAAAGTTAGAGGATTTGCCAGGGCATTTTGAAACGGGGGCCTGCCGTGGAGTGCCCTGCGAGCGGGCTGCCGGCCTTGACGAGGACGGGCCCATAGGGATGGGAAGCGGGAAGGGAGTTTCCGCTTCTAGAAATCCTGTAGCCTGGACTTAGCTAGATAGGAGACGGCTGCGGGCTGACCGCACACTGCTCGCTACCCTTCACCCGGAGTCCGCGACGCGAGCTGAGTAGCAAGTGCAAACATCGAAGTCCAGGGGAACCGCCACGCCACCGTGGCCTCGCGTTTTAAACTCCGTCGGCATCTTCCCCCGGGAGCGGTTGCTGTGACTTTCTGTCGTCACGGCCTGGAATCTAGTGAGTGGGGTCCAGGAGGGCACCCCCGAGTGTCTGCGCGCCGAGGCAGGCAGGTGGACTCGGCTGTCGGGCAGAGAGTTCCTGGGACAAATCGAGTCGCCCGAGTTGCTTTTAGAAAAGTTGGAAGAGGTCCTCACGTGTTTACAATCTTTTTTATAATCACTGGTTTTCATAAATTCTGTCTGTGAACCGCCTTGTCTGAGCTGTTGTCCATCTTTCCTCTGTTGGTGTTTGCGAGTCTTTACGCAGGAAGGGCAGCACTGTCCCCACACGTGTGACCCTCTGCAAGGGACTCCGCCCACCAGAGAGCGGCTTTGTGACCCCAGGGCAAGGACGGCCACAGGGGGCGCCAGCTCAGGTCATTTCCCCCAGGCCCTGAGCGTGCGGGAAAGGGGCACCCGGCGAACCTCTGGCTGACCGTGAAAGTTGACCTCAGGGCCACCGAGTCATGTCTTCCAGAAAGGGGACCGAGGGGGGCGGCCTCCTGCCTGCCTCTCGACAGCTGCCCGGTGCAGCCACCGCTGACCACGGGACCTGCAGACCCCGCGCTGCAGGATAAACCACCGGGATGACACACTCAGGACAGTTCGATGTGACCGAGACTTGGGATGAACAAACACCTCCTGTGATCAACCTCGGGTCTTTCTCCATCAGACACATTTAAAGAGAGCCCTTCTACTGACCTGCGTGTCAGTGAACTTTTCCACGGTGGGCTGGCCCAGCTTAGCCAGCGAGCACTTTGGAGTCAGTTTCAGGAATGTTCTTGGGGTTACTTTAAAGTAGAAATTAAAAGAACCACACAAATTCTAGAAAATTAATCGTCTGGGCACTATGCATTCTTATTTTCCTTTTCCTCCAAAGTCTGCAGGTAAGGGAAGATTACATTATTTACATAAACATATAAAAACAAGCCATTTCTGCATAAGTCGGATTTGAAAATTTTATTTTTTCAAAATTGTGTAGCAAGTATTGCTATACCACCACTAGTCATACATTGTATTTTTATAAAGGATAAAGAATACTATCTTCGCATTTATGTGTAGCCGGCCGTACTGCTTTTAGATAAAATACAGAACACGGGTTAATTATGGAATGGAGTGCAATAGTTGGATTTATTTGTATAAGTCTTATAATCACATACAAAGAAAACAGGTGTTTGCACTCAAATATGGTTCTTTTTTCCACACGCAAGCCACGGCACCGCCAAATGAATGCGGGTCTTTTGCAGCAGCCCGTGTTGCTGGCTGTTTTTCTTCACGTATAATTCTTCACTCAGAAAAAATGCTATCTGATTACAAATTATGTACCTATTCTTACTTCTTTTGCCCAAGGCGGCAGTTAATTTTTGCCATAGGTCATAGAGGATAAAGCCCCAAAGATCCGGGGGCTTCTTAATTGCGCTGCCAACAGAGAGCTGTCTCCGGGCATCGCGAAGGAGTTATTGCGCCTCCCAGATAATGCCCTTTCCCTGCGAGCCACGGGACGCGTTCCTTCTCTGCCGCTGTATTAATTAGACTTCAAGGATGGTGGAGAAATTATAGCTCAGGCTCCTGCTCAAAAAATTTAGGCCGTGTTATAGGAGGAATCTTGCCAGAACTTACAGGGAAAGGAATTAACCTTGAGGCTTTTTTGTTTGTTTGCTTCGCAGAGGAAAGGAATAACGAGCCCCAGCCTTCCCTGCTCCCGGTCCCCCTGCCACCACATATGAAACCTGATAGAATTCCAGGTTAGGTCTCTCAATTCGGATGCTGTAAGAACGGAGGGAGTGGGCACGACCTGCGGAAATCTCGGGGAAGGTTAGAATCTCCTGCGCCGGCCGTATATCCAGTGTACGGCGAGGAAGGACGGGGGAGCGGGAAGGAGGGCAAAAGGCGAAGCGGTTTGTGTCCATTTAAGAAAAAATCAATAATAGCATAAAATTGATTTAGTGCTTGTCATAAAACATAAGTAAGTGCTGGAAAATAGAGAAAATTGAATCTCAATTTAATCTGCACAAAAGCCACACTGTGCCGATGGAGCGGCTGGGGCGGGGGCGGCGTAGAGCCCAGGGAGAGACACTTAATTGTCATATTAAAGACTCTTTTCGGCTGCGGCCGTGTTGGGGAGGACCCATTAATCATGTGGATAAGGGGCATTGAAATCAAATCTCAATTAAAATCTGTTCAATAATGTCTCTAATATGTTTCTCAAGCATTAATTTTTTCCCATCGATCCCACAGCCCGTAAATCAGCTACGTTGCCGTGCGTGTAACGGTTCATGGAGGGCGATCATGGCTTTATGAAGTTAATGCGGCGCATCCGTTTCATTTACACGGGCTGAAGTTTTATGTCTGTTGTTCATTTCTATTATTTTCTTCAGCTAAAAATTATCTGGCCAATAAAACTGGAACCCTAGTTCATTTCTTCCCAACTGTCTATATATTTAGCCATCGGAGCCTCGGTGGCTTTCCCCAAATTTGGCAGGTGAGGCGGTCCTTTCAGTGCAAGAAAGCTGTACCCCTAGAGGGCTTCAAAGAGACTTCACAGGGACCCCCAAGCGCAGCCTCTCCGCCTTCGCTTTGGAACTTTCTCAGGCACCTTCGAAGAGTTGATGCCTTCTGAACAAAAACCCGTGTCTCCGTTGCCTGAGCTGTCCTCAGGCAGGGATGCTGCCTGCAGTGGGTGTGAAGGTGCATTTGTGCCATGAAACCAATCCCGTAGGAGCCTCCTTGTCGCCGAAAGAGTCACAGAGGAGGTGGCAGTCTTCCAAAGGAGGGATGGTGCCTATCGGTCCCGTAACTTGGGCGCTATCTTAAAGCTCTACTTAAAATTGCAAGTCATTTAGGGCCCAGGATGAAGAAGGGCAAGGGGGTTCCGAGAGGTTAGGCTGCCCCCTGGGAGGAGGGGATGGGGACAGTGGCGGGTCTCAGCCCCCACCCCGCCGTGGGACAGTCAGGCGGCTTGCTACCCGGCAGCCTCTCCGTGGCAGAGCCAGGGGCCCGACGTGTGACCTCCCCGTGGGCACTGGCTTGGTGGCCTAGGCCACGTGGCCTTTGAGAGCCGGTTCTCATGACCCCTTGCTGGAAGACGCCCCCAAAGTCATTTTGGATGTTGTCATTTTTGCTGGGCGAAGGTGCAGCTCTACATTTTATCCCGTATTGGGCTTGAATTTAGGCAGTAACTGTCATAAACATTTCTTTATTTATTTATCCAGTTGTTTATTTTAATCAGCATGACTCGTGGAAATTTGTTCTTTGGGGTGTAATCCAACATTATTTTATTTTCTTGCTCAAATTCCTACGCCTTTGGCCCTGGGAGCCCTTTCAGTCAGCTCCGGGTCCCTTCGGGGTGCCCGCACCGCGGCTGTGGTGTTTCGGTTTCTGGGCCCGGCCGTACTCCCCAGCACCGTGAGGGGCTCAGCGCCCTCCGCCTCCTGCCCCAGTGCTGGGAGCTGTTTCTCCAAGGACCCATCAAATTGTATCAGAAACCAAGGTCTGGGTGCCAGGGGCACATCTCCCTTCTAGACGCTGAGACGGGACAGGGGTATGTCTGTGTGTGCTGGGCCCTGCACGTGTGCGTTTCCCATAACGATTCCTGTACGTGTCTAGGTGTGTACACGTAGGTGAGTTTCAAACACACACGCACACACACACACAAACACACGGATGCATACGCATATGTGTACATATACATGGGCTCTTCCTGATGTCCCCAGCTCTGACCCCCTCCCCAGGGACCATTCCTGCCTCCCCGTGCTTGTGGGTCGCCTCCCACTGCCCGGGGCCGGGCCCAGCGGCCGCCCCCGAGCACTCAGCGGCAGCGGCAGAGCCACCCCCCGGCTCTGTCGCAGCGAAACTTCCCGCCACTTGTCGGGCGTTGGCCACATGACGCGAGTTATTCTCGCCTCCCCCGCCCCCCGAAAATGACATCTAGGCTGGAGGCCAGTGTCACGGTGTTTCCCGCGCCTGGCGCGAGCGCCCCCTGCTCAGCGTTTCAAGGACCCCCTCCCGACTCGGACCTTCCCCGTCACACAGGAACCTCCTGGGCGGAGAGGCGGCGTCTTTGCTCCCACCTCGAAGGGACCCAAAGCCAGCCACTTCTTTGTGTTACACCGTCTGCCAAACACCCCCGCAGCCTTGCCGTTCCGTGCGTTTCCTTGCCACCCTCCTGCACCCCGTACGCTGCCGGGCGCTCGTGCCGAGGGTGTGCTGGGTGAGAAAGGACATGCACAGGGCACTGGGGGCGCGTGTGAAGACACTCGCACTCTTGTGCGAGGCTCGGGGAACCGAGTTCCCTGACGGCATGTTTGTGTGGCGTCAAGAAGGGTCAGCAACTGCTTGCAGAGGGACAGCCCTGAGCGTGCCGCACAGGTAAGGGCAGGGCCAGTGTGTCACTGGGAGCAGGCGAGTCATCGTGGCCGTGGGAGGAGGGCCAAAGCCCACGACAGACAGGACCGAGGCTGCCTGGGGGTCTGGGATCCCGTAGTCAGTAAGGGAAAAAGGCTCGGAGCAGGGTGGCCTTCTCGAGGTGTGGACCGGAGGCAACAGGAGTGGGAATGGACGTGGTGAGAAGTGGACACCTTCAGGGTCTGTTCTGAGCACCAATCAACAGGACTTAGTGAGGGGCTTGTGTGCGGCCAGGGTCAGGGAGGGACCTGCAACACCGTGACTGGGTGGCGGACGTGACTTTTACCAGAACAGGTAAGGAGGCGGGGACGAGAGGAGGAAGCACAGGTTCTGGGTCTGGTCGCACTCAGTGCGTCCTGCCCGTGGGCCGCGGGGGGCGGCGGTGCCCAGGCCGGTCCTGGTAATCAGGCTGAGCTTGGAGGACAGGAGCGGGCGACCAGGTTGGACTGGGAGTCTCGGACAACACGACACACGCCGGCCTGGAGGCCAGGCTCTCGCCCCGACATCCCGTGGCCCCAGGGCCTCCCTGCCGTCAGTAGGACAGTCGGTGTCAGCGGCCAGTGCCGATGTTTTGGCCAGCGTTGTGCGGTTCCGGCCTCTCCGGTCCGGCCCCTGCGACTGTGACGGAGGCAGCGTGGCCCATCGGCCCAGGTTCAGAAAAGGGCTCGCTCAGCACAGAGACACAGGCCACGGCCCACGCTTGCGCCGCTCCCCTCGCTGACGCACCTCCTCTCCGGCCCCGGCGGCAATAAAACCAGTCACCGCGGAATCGTTTGGTGCGCATGTGACTCACAGATATAGTTCCCCAAGCCGCTGTTCTAAATTAGTAGTAGCTAAGCACCCATTGATGGAGGCTTAAAATAAAGGGCTCCCCAGCCGGCCCCGCTTTAGCCCCGCGTTACCCCAGAAGGCAGAGGAGGCGTTGCCATAAACTGCATAGATATGGAACTTCGCCGGAAAAATTGGGGGCCTATTCGTTCTTTGTGTTCCTGCCATGATACAACGACGCCTGTCACAGGGGCATTTTCATGCCAACAAGCCCCGATGCCACGTAGGCCTGAGTGGAGGTTTTCTTTCTCTTCGCCTCTGAGCCGTTTCCGACGGAGCCCGGATGAAACGCAAATGGACTCTATCAGGCCTTCCCGGTGACGGCGCGAGCTCGAAAGGCCGCAGCTGAAAGCCCCAGTGGCTCCGGCTCTCGTGCAAAAGGCGGGGGTGCCCTGAGTGGCCAATTATCAATCACGCAGGTGAGCTCTCTCTCCACTCACGGAGCTGATTTCGTGTCATTCACGCTGCTGTGCTGATACCTGGTAAGAGAGAAAGGGCTTTTCATGTCCTATTAACATGACACAAGGCCGCCCAGAGCTCTGGACGCTGCGGGGCCAGAGGGAGAGCCGATTTGGCTCCTACGTCTGCAAAAGGACCTGGCCAGACCCCTCCCGTCCAACAGGCCTCCCCCTCGTCCTGCCGGGGCTTTCCGCGCACCTCGGGGTGGAAAACGACGTCAGGTGTGGCATTCCAGCAGAGAGCTCCGTGCCCACATCCGGCCTTGGTGGTCTCCCCCTTCATTGCCCAGATGTCTCACGGCACCCCGGAAATCGTGGCCAGGGTGAGGGGCTGCAGGCAGAACATCGGGGATCTTCAGAGGAAACAAGCAAACTCACACACAGCACGGGGTCATGTCTGTTTTTACAACTTTCTTCCAAAACACACAAAAAGAAGTAAACAAGCCGAAACAATGCCATTCACCATCTCAAAGATAATTTATTTCCAAGATTTTGGTAATTCTACGGTCACCCACCGGTATCCCGTTCCTGGGCTGGAAACCCACAAATGCCCACTTAGAAAGGAGGTCAGGCTACGTGGGAGATTGATCTTGAAAAGAGCTCAGTGCGTCTTCCTTTGAGGACGAGAATGCAGTTGTCCTGTGTGTATCGTTCAGCAAATTCTTAACTAGAGCAAGCACTTGGTCAGTGCGTTTCGCTCCCGTTGGGCGGGCTCCTTCCTAATTGCGTGCTGCCAATGAGCAGGAGAGGCGGTGAGCTGCAGCGAATAAAAATATAGATCTTTTTGTCTTCAATTCCAGTTCAAACTTGGTATCTCAAAAATACTCACGGCAATAATCAACTAATTAGGTAGAAAGTAACAAATCAAGAGCAACAACAACAAAATCTGATAACAATTCACTCTGCAATGGTCAGATTTTTGTTTTAATTTAGGTAATTTAAAAATATAATTGTTTTCCTCCTCTAATTGATTCTAACACGCGCCCCCTTAGCAACCAGCAGGGTTAGCTCTGACTGGAATCTCACTGCCACCGTCCAGCTGGGGCAGGGGAGCCGTCTTGTCATGGCCGTGCCCACGAACACCAAATTTTTTGCTTCTGCGGAGGCTTGATGACTTAAATTATTTTACAGACCTGCTCCCTTTACGTTGACAGCGGCCCGTCGCATTAGAGATTTATCCTCTGTCCCGCCTCGGCCAGATCGCCCCCTGCGGCCGGCAGCGGCCTCTGTTCCTTCCGCCAGGTGACACCTTCAGCAGAGGTGCCTGTGCCCGCGTGGTGTGAGCCGGACACGCCTCCCGGGAACCACAGCACCGCAGGGACGGTCACTTCCTGTCACTGGGTCACAGGACTTGTGTTTTTCCTCATTGTGACGTGGGCAGCAGAACATTTACACATAGGATTTTTTTGGTTATTGGACTGATCTGTTCGAGCATCTGCAGAGATTAAATTCTGCCTTCTAGAAAGTCTGACTAAATGGAACGATGGCAACGCTAACTTTAACTGTTTGTGTGTGCGTCCGCATCACAGGATTGTTTATTTATTTATTTTTCGCCCAAACCGCGCTCTCTCCGTAGGGCGAGGACAAACCAACTCCTGGAACCGCGTGGCTCCCCAAACGCGTTTTGCGGTGCAGCTCCTCACGGACGGCGAGTTCCAGAAAACGTTCTATTAACGGCTAAAACTTAAACAAGAGTCTCACAGGAATTCGGAAGATCCAAGACAAGCACAGGTCCTGGTTCACCAGCACCCGTGTGCCAACCCCCAGCTGCCTCCGCACCGCTGGGAGGACGAGAAAGGTCACGCCTGTCACCAGCAGGACTGGGGGTACCTGGGAGGAAACAGCCTGGCCCGCGCACGAGTTCACACGTGCCATCGCCGACGAGCAGGTCCTTGGCCTTGGGGGTTCCGACGGATTCCAAGGAGCATGTGTGTGGCTGCGTCCGCCTCACACGACAGGGCCACGGAAGCGCGGGGCTGCTGTGGGGTTGACCCCGAGGACAGGGCACTCGGCGGGCCTTGGGCCCGCCCGCCACCGCAGGGACCCCACACCATCTTTCAAGAGCAAGGGTGGAACGGTCATGCCTCCAGAAAGATAAAAACTGAAGTAACTTCTTACTGTCAAACACTCACAAAAGGAAGCCCTGGTGGACAGAGCGAGGAAGAAAGGAAGTGACCTCAGAAGGGGGTCGGGGGGGAAGAGAATTTGTGAGCAAAGAAAACGGCACGCGTACAGCCACAGCCGATGAAATGGGGCCCTGAGAGAATCCCCACGGTGCCCGGGCTGCGCGTCCGGGGACGGAGGCGGCCGTGGCCCAGGCACGGGTGAGTGTGCGCAGGACCCTCGTGCCCCTGGGGGGGCCGTGGGGGAGCAGAGGGCATGTCTCTGAGCTGAGGGGTCCACAGGCGCCCCACAGCCCCGGCCCGTGGACCCCTATGGAGTGGGTGGAAATGGGCACCTCGCTGAGGCCGCCCCTTAGCCCTCACCAAGTCCCTTGCGAAAGTCGTGGGAGGACTGGCGGGCACTGTGGCGCGCGCACACACACATGTGTACAATCCCGTACTCACCCTGTACCCCAGGTTCAAACGTGCCCCCTGCCCGTCACCGCCCGGGGGAAACCGCGGCCGCTCCACGGGGAACCTCCCAGACGGAACCTCCCGGAGGCAGGGAACCCCAAGGGGAAGGGTGAGGAGAGGCTGAGAAGCCCATTTGCCTCCTCCAGCGCCCCCGTCGGATCCACCCCGTGTCCTGCCAGGGTGCGGAGGGCACGGGGTGACGCTGCAGTCACAACCGGAGTCTCCCCACCTGCAAGCGGAAGGGTGCCTCCCACCTGCCGCGACATCTCCTTGGTGTTTCCCGCCGGTCCCGGCTTTCTTCCGGCTCTCGCCTGCACCCCACAGCCCACGGACACCCCTTGGGAACCCGTGTCCCTCAGTGTGGTCTCCCCCATAAAAGGTAGGCCTGTGCCCCCTGAAATGTGGTGGCTGTGGGGACAGCAGTGCCCACTCTCAGGCGCCTGTGGGGTGGCAGTGGAAACGGTGCCCCAGCAGAGGATGCGTGCGGTGCTGTGACCAGGAGGCTGCAGACCTGCATGCGACACTGTCTCAAGTTCAGGAGGGCGTGTCAGAGTCGTGACGTGAGGAGGGGAGCTCATCTCAGGCGGTGAGGACGGCAGAACAGGGGACGTGATCTGTCAGCATGTCAGCAGTGAAAGTGGGACTTTGTTTTGTCATCACAGATGGTGAGGACTGAGACGCCAGTGGTATCACGAGCTCAGAGCACAGACGTCGCTGAGTGCCCACAGGGTCCAGCGTCAGCCGCGACGGGGCCATGCTCTGCGTGGAGCGGAGGCAGGAGTGGACGAGACCGTGGAGAAGGTCCTTGCCTGGCTGAGGACCAACGACCTCGCCCCGCGAGCGAGGGAACAGCAGGCCCTGGAAATTCGGGGTCTGAGGTTAAAGGGCTCCTTTGCAGAAGCGGGGTGCTGACATCCAGATGGACAGAGAAGCTGGCGAAGGGGCCGTGGAAAGGTCTAGAGAAACACAGGCCTGCAGCGACCGTGAGAGCGGCTGACGGGCCGAGCTGGGGGCCACGCCTCCAGCTCGTGTTTCAGTGAAGGGGCACAAATCCTTAGAGGCTAACCTTAGGCATTTCACCTTTTAAGCAAACCGGTGCACAAAACCCCACAAAATGGGCAAACTACCGACCACAGCGGTGGATCCAGTTATCAAAAGAGCCAACGGAAGGCTGTTTCTGCCGCAGCAGCCGCGGACAAACCACCTGTGTCATCAGACACCGAGCCCCCCGCCCGCACCTGCGAGGCACAGGGACGAGGGCCGTGGGGAGCGAACGCTCTTCTTGGCTGGGGTTTCAGTGTGAATTTGCATCCGGTCTGAGGCGGTGCCCACGTCCCTCGGTGGCCGCTGTCACGAGAGCACCATGGAAATTCCTGTCTGTAAATCGTGGGTGGCGCTGAAGACAAGCCCTTCAGAGGCGGCTGGGAAGACTGTGGGTTCGAGGTGGTCGGTATCCCCTCGGGGTGATTCGCTGTCCAATTATTATTTTCTGTGAACTCGGGTGTCCTGAAAAGACGTTATTTTCATGTGAAGTGCCTGATTTGGTCACCTTTAGTAAGACGGCAACTTCTCATTAACTTCATTTTTCATCGTTGCCTTTCTTGGGGTGCCGCAGAGCACAGCGTATGATTTCGAATGTCACGTAATGATAACTGCTTAAAATCATCTGCCCTCACTTCCACTTGACACTAATATCTGATATGTTCAGTTGAGCAGCTCTGAGGGTGGAGGTCGACGTCATTTCGCCTAGGGTGACAATAAGAGCTGTCAGCTCCACATTTTCTCATTGAATTCACGTGGCTCATTGACTACTGATTTCTTTTATTATAAATACATATTGTGTGTGTGTGCATTGGTGTCAAAAGGGAGGGAGAATGAGAATGAATTTCAATTGCTACCATGAAGAGAAAAAAGGAATTTCATTTTTTTATTTGTTTAAATCATTTAGATTTTGCAGAAGAGATTAAAGCAGCATGTTGGCTTTTATTTTAAAAATCAATGTGGACCCACCATATAAGTTTGCTGCATTTAAAATAAAAGTTTTGTGCATTAAAATCAATGAAATATTTTCAACATATCAAAATACACAGTTTGGTGGACTCAGGCTGAGCTCGTGACCTCCCTGCAAAGGGGAACCAGTGTTTTCCCTTTGTCCCCCAACCAGGTGCCCCGCACAGGTCCAGGAAGCCGAGCAGATCCCGGGGTGAGCCCCCCACGCCTTATTTATCGGAACCGGCATTTTCGTGACTATTAATCGGCTGCCGCACAGCTCCTCTTGGTGCCGGAGCCCGGCGGGCGGGAATGTGGAAGCTGCCTCAGTAGAAGGGTGCCTGCTTCACACGTGACATTCCAGGGGACCCCGACTCTTGGCTTTCACCCTGGGACGTCGCTATCGACATGGTGAGGATGGGTCACCTGCCGCGTGTCTGCTGCCCATGTGCGGGACTCAAGGGTGAGCTCTGGTCCTCGTGAAGCCTTCTAGTGGCTCCCGGGAGGGCTTGGCTCCCCCGATGCAGCCTCGCTGGGAGAAGAGGAAGAGCGACTCCCTGGTTGGCCGCTGCGCCTTTAAGCAATGACATCAGCAAGCAGGCTGCCGGATTCCTCCTGGGGGTGTCTGCACAGGGCAGCGGGGCTAGGAGGAGGCCCCCATTAAAGGACGCGCCTCCGGCACCGGAGACAGGCCTGGGGTCCGGGCGGCTGTGGGCGTGGGGTGTGGACGGGACCTGCGGGTGTGGGTGGAGGGTGCGGCTGCCGCCCCCACAGTGGGCGTCCCTGGCAGCGTGCGTCACCAGGTCAGGGCGATTTGCTTCTCTGTGATCCTCAGTTTACCCATCACGGCATTGCAGCTGCTTCGGCACCTTCACTGGCTTGTGTGGGGGCATGTGCAGCATGTGTGTGAGCAGTGACTGCGGTCCACAGTCAGACATTTTCCGAAACACACGTTATTCCTGTCCCCGCTGCCCCAGGGCGTTCGTCTGGCACACTGCGTCTTTCTTGTGCACCGAGGATGTGTGAGAGCCCGTGCAAACAGCTGCTGGCCCGTGGGGTCTGGTTCCACTTGCGCCGAGAGCAGGTGTGGACCCGTGGGCAGCCCAGGGACATTGCTCGTGGGTGGTCGGCTCGCCGCACTTCTTACCGGGGCCTCCGTGCAGTGTGGAGCCCTTTCGGGGGCCCCGGGGGCCAAATTCGCCAGAGCTCTTTCCTTTCTTACAGGCACAGGTCAGGGTCCAGCAGCCTGCTGGTGACATCACACAACTAAATTCGTGTGGCGGTCCTGACAGCTCCCCGGAATCAGTGACACTGGATGATTTTCTGCTACTGACAAAGCCATGCATTGAGTATGATAACAGTCACTCTGTCTTCGTCCCCGGCTGGAGTGTGACATCAATCCACCTGCCGCGCCGGCCCGCGAGGCCAGCACCTCTGTATCAATCTCCACGCAGTGCTGCCTGGTGTCTAACAAAAAGCCCGAAATGACATCAGTCAATCACTCTCTGCCACCGCTACTCCTGGAGGAGTCTTGGGGCCTGCCACATCCCCACCGTCTGGGGAAAACTGGAGGCAGGTTGCAGTAGAAATGCCTGAACACCGCCCAGATGGAGCAAACAGATCAACCACACGTAGGGATATAGAAGAAACAGATTCCGCGCATGCAAACACCCTGCAGATGGGTTCCGGGGGGGACGAGTACACGGCTTCCCCACACGGGTGCTCCTCGTCCTGCAACGACGTTGAGGAACCTTGAAGCAGGGCACACATTTTTGTGTTGGATGAGCAGCTACCTCTTAATATCTTCTTGAGTTTTTCCTACATTTAAAAAAAGTAAAATACTCTATGAATGTAAAAACCAGACAAGAAGAAATACGCTGTGTCTGAAATACGTAACGGTGATATTAGAGGGCAGCTCGCACCAGGGAGCTCTGTGCTAGTCGACGATGAAACCGTCGGAACAGCGGGGAGAGGACCGAGCTGGCGTCTCCTCCTCATCCCTCCCACTACTACTCTGTGTTGAGGCTTTTCAGTTCTACGAGGGTGAGTTTCTCTGCATAACCAAAGGAAATAAAGGCTACAATGATCCCTGACACATTTAGAAACGTTTTCCCCAATAAGAGGGAAATGGTGCTGTTCTCGGAAAAGTGGAAATAAATTTGTGAATTTTGCACAAAAGAACCTACGGTTTGTCTACATGTGCATTTGAGGTTGACATCTTTTCAGCGTGTGGAATTCGCTGGGAACTTCCACTTCTTACCAGTGCAGTAACACACATTTCTTTAAGCAAGGAGGAGAGCTAAGTCATAGCCAGTCTGTGAATAGACCCTTCAGCTGACCTCGAGCGCAGAGCTCGGCTGGCCCCCCTGTGGCCCTGGTCCCCGTCTCCACATGTGCGTGCCAGCTCCGCCGCTGAGGGAAGGCTGCGTTACTGCGGCCATTCTTCCGGGCCACTCAGGTGACATGGGACGTGAAGGGAGTGTGTCAGCGCCAGGCGATGGCACACCCCCGCGGGCGCCAAGAGCCTGCTAATTATTTCCCTTAATACCAAACCTCTGTGCCTTCAGTGCAGTCTCTCGGAAACCTCGGAAACAGGCGTGGACATGTGGAGGAGCCCCGTCGACAGGGCCGGTGGGCTGGCGGGAGTCCCCGGGGAACCAGGAAGCCCCGCGCCGTCGGCCCCTTCCGCACGTCTGCGGCTGGGGCCCGACCCCGGTCAGCTCCCACGTCTTTGTTTTTCTCTCCTTGCTCGGAGCACAGGACTCTCTGTCCTACAAAGTGTTTCTTCCTGATTTGGTTTGGCTGCGATTTCTACACACACGCGCGTGTACATACATGCACACATGTACACACACACCGAGTTCCTGGTGCAACATCAGAAAGACACAAAGTGATGTTAAAACACAGAGAATTCACACCACGCGGGTGCAGGCGAATCGAGAGAGAGGAGGTGGCTGTTGGCAAGAGAAGAAGAACTGTCTCACTCAAGACGTTGGAACCAATGTGTGTATCAACCCTTTCCATTTTTAAAAGAGACGGAAACAAACAAATACGTTAACGATGGGCTCGCTGTCGGCCTTCACACAAGGTGTGTGAACAAAGTTAGCGTGTCCGGCCCAGGCTGCCCCCTGAAGTCTCTGCGGCGCATCCACCTCTGGGCCTGAAAATCTAATGACAGGTTTCGCAACGTGGCCGACACCTTCCCATCATCCAAACACCGCCAGTTCAATTACGTTCATACACTTGGAGCCCTGGTCCTCCTGGACACGTGGCCCCTCCGAGGGTGCGGGGACGCGCAGGCTGTCCCTGTGAGATATGGCTCAATCACCGACCAAAGTTTTCCGTGTCAGTTTTGATATATCCGATCATCGCTGTGGGTTGTTTGCAATGTCCAATGTTCTGTGAAGATGGGCTTTTCATATCCTTTTATTGTTTTTACTGACAAAATGTTGCCGGGACTTCTGCAGTTGTGTGAAATGAAGCAACAGTAAAAACCATAGATAATTTAACCCTCGAACACCTGAGTGGACCCCCATCCCGGTGGGCAGGCCGGCGAGGCCCTGATGTGTCCCTGCTCATCGATCCATCGTCCGCAGCCCTGGCGACTGAACACGACCCCGCAGCCCGAGCGCTGCCGCCCCTGCCGCCCCACGTGCATCCCTGCGTGACAGCAGGGGCAGCGCAGCAGCTCATAATTATATCTCACTGCCCCATGGGGTTGGGCCTGACAGAGAATAAAAACGGCCCCTCCCAGATGTGTAACGGCGGCCGTGCTGCCCTTGCTCAGTGGCAGGGATGGCACATCGACACGGCGTGCACCCTCTCCTCCCCTGGCACCCGGCTCCTCCCTCACTCATCCCTTCCTGGTGCCCACGTTGTGTGGAGACAACGTCGAGCAGGGCCGGGTGTGCCAGTCCGGAGGCCTGCTGCCCCTGGAGCCCAGCCACCACACACAGGGGAGCCCCAGGCACACACACACTCGCACACAGACACGGGAACCGCACGCACTCACAGACACACAGGGATGCCCACGCAGACGTGCACACAGACCGTGTGTGTGTCACAGACACACAGACACACATCAACGTGTGCACACACACGCACGCTGACACGGGGACACTGACACACATGGGCACACACGGACGTGTGCGGGCAAAGTCACGCACGTGCTCCTATGGAAGGGGTGTGAGTGCTGACAGCTCTGTGCCTGTGTGTGTGTCGCACCCATAAGTGTGCCCTCACCGTCGTCATGCACACGCCCGCACACACACACAGTGCCTAGCTTCGCGGGGAATGACATGGCTTCCTAGTGTGGCGACTCTTTCACACCCTGAGCTACTCCAACCTGGGGCCGCAGCTCGCGGCTGAGCAGTGTCATACCTGCAGCTCCATGGCCGGCGCCTCTGTGGTTCCGTCTGCCACCGTTCACGCGTGTGAGCGGGTGCTACTTGCACCGGTACCCCACTGCGCGGCCCTGTGTCACACACCCACTCTCCACGCTTTGTCACCCGTGTTCCCTGAACGCCTCTCCCCCGGGGAACCGAACTCTTTGCAGCTCAGACACTCTTCTTCTGCAGTGGACAATGACAAACGTAGTCCGCAGGTGGCTCCAAGGGACACACGCCGCCCTCAGGAGCGAGAGCGGCATCTTCAGAGGCTCCGCTCTGTGTTTTGTGGGGGGGAAAAGGCGCCTCCAGGGGTCGCGGTGCCTGAACAGGGCAGGCTGTGGCCGTCGTGGCCACGGGGATGACCTGTGTCCTGGGAGGGGCCTCGTCCCTCCGACCACATCCTCTGAGTCCACGGAGGAGCCCCAGAGGCCCCGAGTGGCAGGGCTGCGCTGGGAAGTGGATCGGGGTGGGGGGCACAGAGCCCAGCAGCGTCACCCTCGATACCACAGAGGACGCCCTGGCTTTTCCAAGACCACCTGGGAGTTCCCGCTGGGTTTCTGCTCTCAGATAGTGAGGTCTGTCCTGGGAGTCCTTCCCCTGTGGGCGTCTGGGGCCGTGGCCCTGGGTTGTCATTTTGAGATCTGACAGCCTCATGGGGCCGAGTCCCGAGAAAAATGCCCTTGGCCTTCAACGTCTCCTGCCCCAGACCCTGGACCCCAGTGTCTGGAGGACAAACGGGGTTCGGCAGCTGCTCCCCTGGCACTAACACGGAGGGACAAGGACCCTGCAGGGGGAGGGGTAGTGCCGGGGCCTCAAGATCGTCAGGGGGCGTGTGATGTGGACAGTCACACAGAGAAGTATTATCGTCAACCTGAAGAAGTGATTTTTCCCGAGAACATACGAGAAAAGTGTAGGACTTGTGTTACATGCAACCTGCTCTCTCAGCTCAGCAAACCACAACCAATAACTAAGCGTGTTGTGCGAAGCCGGGAGGGGACTGCACCCCAAACCATCAGCGGTGGGGAGCCCCGCCTTCCTCCTCTGTAGAGCTGCTTGGTAGGGATACTTTCTGCTGACTGATGCTTTGTATCCACCACACACAGAGAATTCCTTAAACGCAACATGTTTTTATCAAAGGATCACAGAAATAAAGTGACGGTGGACGTACGTGGGACAGAGAGGGCAGGTTGTGGGCTTGGATCTGCCCGGGGACGTCGGGTGTGGTTTCTGTGCCAGTCAGATTGAACTGGGCTTGAGGGAAGACCACCCCGGAGGTGGGGCAGAGCTGTGTCATGGGTGGTGGAGGGGACAGGGGACGGGACAGCTAGGGCAGCGGGGCAGCGACAGGGCGGAGGGCTGCAGGCCGGGCCACGGGGGGCTTGCCTTCTGGTCACAGGAGGTGGCTCTGCTGGTTTGACAAGGTTCCCTCGTGCACGGCCGGCAGGAACGAGCAGTGAGGGACTACCCAGGTGAGGACACCACCCAGTGCGACCTTGGAGTGAGAGAGGAAACCGCGTTCCTGTGAGACAACAGGATGCTGCTCTGACCCCGGCCGGACTGGGTGTTTTCCTGGAGTTGCTTGACTTTTGGGGGAACGAGGCCCTGTGGACGGCTCCCGGCACCATGAATCAAAGGGGAACCCCCGCTTTAGGGGTGCTCACTGCTCGAGGTGGACAGCTTCAGGGAATAAATGTGCCCGGAATAAGCGTTCGTCTGTGTGCCCGTAACGTGAGCTCCTAATTAGGCCTTTCAAACGGGCAGTCGATGTGGCCTGGATGCGAGATGTGTTGGAGTTAATGCTACAATTAGAACATTGGCATTTGCATTTACTGACTGTTTGGTGCTTAAATTTGTAATCTTAACTTTGCCTTAACCAGTTTTTATGTTTAGTTTCTTCTCCATTTTTTGAAATAACAGAAAGACACAGACAGGTACGTACAGGCGTTTGCATTTACATAGTGACGCGGGCTGTGCAGTTGCCACCTCATTGAGCTGAAGAGCCAAACAGACTGAAAAGAGAAAACACGGGTGGGGGGGAGGGGCTGCCGCCCCTGTGCAGATGGAGAGGTTCCTGCAGGTAGCACCCCACTCTGGGCTGGGACGCATTCTGTTGTCTGGAAATTGACAAACCGGGGAGACAATAAATGTATAAAGTTTGGATGGAACAGAGAAGCACAAGGGAGGAAACATTGGAGTGACAATATTAAAGGAGTATTTTTCCCTCGATCGAGAAATACTTCTAAACACGGCAGAAAGCTTGTTGATTGGCTGAGCTATGGAGGGTGGTGGCCCTGAGTAAGTCCAAGATTCCCCCAGCCCTCGGCCAACCCAGTGTTATCACAGCTCCAATGACAGGATGGAGAAAGGGCAGCGAACTGGACGGAACCGACCGACGGGCTGCCCGTCCTGTCCGGGTAACGGAGATCCTTGGCCAGGGATGCAGGTGCGGGCGGCGTTGACACCCAGGGTAGCAGGGCCCCCACCACGTGCTGCCGGGCATTGCTCAGGCTTGGGGAGCGGGGGAGCCCCAGTACAGTTCTGACACCTCCCCTCCAGGTTTGGCCCCGAAGGGAGCAGCTGTCACAGTGACCATGCCCGGTACTGCCCACCCTGAGGGGCGCCAGCCGTCTAGAGGTATCGACACAGCCTCTGTCCCCCACCCCAGGACAGGGGTTTGGAAGGGGGGAGAGCCAGGCAGGGGTCTCTGGCCCCTGTGGGGCCGACGGGAAGGACGGTGGCCAAGTGGCTTGGTGGACCGGGCCAGGCTTGGGGCAAAGCCAAGGCCCCGGCCGACTGCGAAGCAGTGCTGGGCTTAGGGCCCAGTGTCGGGGGTTATTTGGGAAGCCACTGGGCAGTATTTCCTAGAAAGTGTTTAAAAATACTCATGTGGTTTTGAACGCACTGGCCTTAAGTATCGATGCTCATTTCACACTCTTTTTGAAATCAACACAACACAGGTCACGGGACACGGAAGTCCCATGAAATCACGGCTGTGACCAGAGGGCCCACCCCGTCAAAGCGCTGGTGGTAACCGGCCAACTTTCTGCATTCAGGTGTCCGTTGTCACATGAGCATCAGCCTCAGTTTCTCGTCTCCCTTGTTTCTGGAAGTTTCTCTGGCGAGGGTACCATAGGAAAATATTAAGATCTGATTTATTCACGTTCTCCCGGGACCCGCAGTGGGTACTTAATGTGAAATAGTGCGAGCAGCACGGGAAGACACCTAGCCCGGTGAGGCAGATCTCGGGGTAAATTACCCGTGGTATTGGGAGCTCGCAGGTCGTTGACTGTCCCAATTTAATTTGGGCAGCACAGGACATTTCTAATAATTAATACTGTAATAACACTTAATGATCTGCACTCATGCAATCTGAAAATCCGGCTAATGGCGCAGTTTTTAGTGATTGCACAAACAGCAAGTTTTAAATGTGTCCAGCGCTGCTACTTCAGCATCTGGAGCCACGCAGACGGCCCTGCCGAGGGCTGTCCCCGACCCCGGTTCCGCGCCCGGACGTGGAACTGGGTCGACGGCAGGAGAGCTCGGAGCTGTGGCGCTTCCTGCGGACGGGAAGCGAGAAGCTGGGACACGAGTCGCTAGAGAGAGGGAGCAAGACATTGGGGAAAGGAGGACGCGTGTAAGGGCGGCGTGGAGGCTGCAGCCCGCCGAAAGGCCTCCCCTGCCCTGCGTCATCATCCGGGACGTGCGTTTGAGATGGTGCGGGTTGGTGACAGCCACCGCGCGAGCTCCCCAGGCGCGTGGGCCGGCTGGGTCGCTCAAGGCCCTGCCCAGGGCCACAGGCGAGGAGACGAAGGCTCAGGCCGGTCGAGGAGACGAAGGCTCAGGCCGGTCGAGTCGCTTTCGTCAAGGACCACGGTGGCGGTGGCCCACTCCCACCAGGGCACACGTCCTCGCCCCCTCCGCTCCCCTGCCTCCGGAAACGGAGTTAAAGTTCATAAAAGTGAACGGAAGGGACGGCGGCGAGGAAAACGTGTCGTCACAGCTCTTGCGGCTGAGGCTACTCTGTGTATCTACACAAAACAAAGTCACTGATTCTCCCCTGCCAGGGCTGACTTCTGCCATGCACCCGACAGCACTTTTATACACCAGAAACCTGACAAAAGCCATAATGCGCTTCTCTTATAACACATACGCTACAGCAGATAACATAATTTCCGGTGCACGCGGCCCGTCCGCCTACTGCCATCGCCCCCGGCCCCTTGCTGCGGCCCCCGGAGCAGACGCTGGTGGCTTCCTGCCCGTGGCACCCTCGGGGAGGGCGAGGGGCTTGGAGCCAGAAGGGCGCCGGCACCTTTTCTAGCCCAACCCCGAGGCTGAAACGGGTTTGTCCATGAGAAACAGAATAGGGGCGCCATGTTGGTGGATTTTAGTTTCAAATGAAAACGCCAGACCGTTTCTAATGAGCCTGCAAGAGGCTGACCCTGGACCCGAGCCGTGGCGATCTCTTAGGAACCATTGTTCCAATAGCAACATGTTTTCTAGAAATCCATGTATTTGCTTTCGCAGCTTTCTCGACTTCAGTCAAAGCTTTCCCGCTGAAAGAGGGGAGGTGGACCCATTCCTCGCAATCCGGATGGCTGTCCTCACGGCTTGGTCGCTGCCCGCGGTGCTGACATCATCCCCAAGGGCCAGCCCTGGTCCTCTGGTGAGAGGGGCCGGGCCCTGGGAAATCCACGAGGAAGGCGCCCCCGCTTTCCAGTCCTAGGACGCCAGTCTCAGCGCCAGCGAAAGCCCATGAGCTGCCTTCCCGTGAATATGTTTCCTGAGCCTCAATCTCAGACCCGAGAGTCAGGCCCTGCGGCAGGTTTGCAAGGAGCGCCCGCGTTTCTGCGGGATGTCACAGCTCTGCGTCCATCACCGCAGAGACCTGAGACCCTCGCACCGGGGCCGAGGGGTGGGGCAGCGGACTCCCCAGCAGACGCTCTGCATCAAGAGGCACCGTCGAGGGCAAGACTCCACCGAAAGGGCCCCATGGAAGGGCGGTCGTTGTGTAAATCGGGTCCTGCTTTCGGTTCATGAAAAACAAAAACGGCCCTGGCTGGAGTGGCTCAATGGACTGAGTGCCGGCCTGCGAACCAAAGGGTCGCGGGTTGGATTCCCAGTCAGGGCACGTGCCTGGGCTGCGGGCCAGGTCCCCAGTAGGGGGCGCGCGAGAGGCCACCACACACGGACGTTCCTCTCCCGCTCCTTCTCCCTCCCTTCCCCGCTGTCTAAAAATAAATAAATAATAAAAAAATCTTAAAAAAAACAAAACAAAATTAAAGCACAAAACACAGCTCTGTGAAAGGACAGAAGCCACTGATAGGCTGAAAACATGCAGCAGACATTATAGCTTTTCAAAATATCAGTAGATACTGTTTTTGTTTTCCTCTTAAAATTACAAATACATATTTGAAATGATTATATCTATTTTAAAGCTCAGCTTAGACCATTAAAAAAGTAAGCTACCGCGCTTTGATGAAACATAATACTTCCATATCCCAGAAAACTGACAAAAATCACCATGCACTTTATTATAATAAGCGTATTACAATAGATAATATAACTTTAAATTTAAAATGTACAAATACAGAATCCAATCATTTAAATATCAATGCTTTACAAAATTTCTTAGGCCAAGAAGCACGCTGATTCCTGTTAACATTTCTGTAATTAGTTGACGTATTTTAACTTCTCTTTAAAGGAGATCGGTCTGTATTGAGACGTTCACACGCAAACGGAGGCAGCCACGCCCACTAACGCGCGCACTTGCGTCGCCACGCCCCCGCGTCGCTGCCCGCGCAGGTTCGTTCTCGCCGTGCTCCCGCCGGCGGGGGACGCGCCGTGGCGCTGTGCTCAGCAAGTGCAAAACTTGAGGCCAAATGGTCAGAAAGGACTTGGCCAGGATGACTTTTTTCCTATTTATTTTTCCCTTGTCTAAAACATCCACCTCTTCCAAACCTGCGTTAGAGGCCTGCGCGCCCGAGGAGTGCGCGCTCACTAGCAATGAACTGTGGACGGAGAGCAAGAGTCCACAAGGCAACCAAAGCCCGTGTGCGACCGGCCGGTCAGCGCGGTTCCTCAAAATAAACAGTGTTTATTGCTATGGGACGCATTCCCGACGCAGGCGCGGAGGTACCCGAGTATCCTTTGGATCGAAAGATGCTACTCGCCGCCGACCTGGTGATTTTCCGTGCGCTAATCTTTCTCGCTGTAGCTTACCGTTAAAATAAAAAGGCTCAGATGCTTGCTGACGTTTATTTGGGGAAGATGTATTTTGAAGTCATACTGCACAAAACAAAAGAGGTACAAGAGGCCTCCGGCGTTCACACTGGGACCTGCTCTAGCGGCGTCTTCGCTGAAGTTCGCCGTTAAGCGGAACCTGCTGGGGAAGTTGGGTCTGGGGCGCATTGCCGGCCTGAGCAGCTGCACCGGCAACGAGAGCGTTGTCCCTGGGCGACGGACCGGGAGCCGTGGGGCCTCAGAGAACAGCCTCTCCTCTTCGAAGGACTGCAGAGCACATCAGGCCCCTTTTCTATTGTTTTCAGATTCCTTTCGAGGTTAGATCAGAAAATCAGTAATTACAGGTAAAGCTACTAACAGGAAAGTGTCAGTTTCTGCAGCAGAGGCCCCTCCAAGCGGATAATGTCGGGGCTCCTTTGCACCCAAGATCAAACAACCGTGCTTTCTCCCCGGTGTCTGTTAAAAAATAATGCCGTGAGGACGGAGGGAGGGGGGAGCCCATAACCGTTATGCGGTACGTGTAAGCGGACAAAGCGCGGCCGGAGGCGCGGGCCGGCGGAAGCTGCCTCTCCGGCCGACCCTGCGGGGCACGCGCTTGCTTTCACTTCCCGCCTGGATGTGTCCGCCCCGCGGTCTTTCCAGGGGGACTGTCAGGCCTTGTTTGTCCCACAGACATCTTCGCAGACTCAAACGCCTCATGTTGAGGTTTCGTGGCATGTTCAAGCCTAGAATTCGTGGAAACATCTCTTAGCGGCCAGGACTTCACCCGGAAAGGCAGGAAAGAATTGGTTTTGCCTCTTCTAGTTAGCTGCTCAGTGACTGTGGGCCAGTGGTTCTGCCCGACGCCTTTGCGAGGTCGGACTCCCGAGACCGCAGCCAGGCGGGCCCCCCTCTGCCAGTGAGCAGGTGCGACCGGCCTGGGCAGCGTCCCAGGCGAGCGTAGTCGGCCCCGCAGGCTCTCCGTGAGGGGCCGTGCCCGGCGTCCTCCCAGACTGTGTCTTCCCAGGGAGCCTCCCGTGCTGGCCTGCGGGGAGGGCTCACTGCGATGCCGTGCCCGTCCGCGGCCTCAGCCGCCACATACCCACGGTGAGGAGCCACCGGTCATTCCTCCAGCCCCGCCATCAGCCGCGTTGGGTGACATCCCCTCCACCTGGGTGCTGCGAGCCACGGAGAAGAGACAGGCTGGACGCAGGTGCCTGTGAGACCCGTGAAAACGCTCTGCTGTCTAAATTCAGCCTGAGGAGCCCAGCCATGACTGCAGGGCCAGGTTTCCGTCTGATGGGAGGGAGAGAGTTGTCAGTGTCCCCGGGACGGTGGCCGGGACAGCAGAGACGTGCCGGGGTTGTGTTTGTACCCCCGGAGGACACCTCCGCCTGGGAAAGGCCCTCCTTGCAGCCCTGAACCGGAAGCCAGCCTTGGCCTCGGACGGGACCGGTCCAGACCTGCATTCATCTTGCTCGTTCTCCCGATGAGGAAACTGGGGCCCCAGGCCTGGGTCCCTGCTGCCATTCAGTATCAGAGCAAAGAGCGGGCTCCACGTTTCTGGACCTGCAACAGGGTTCGGAAGGGACGGTCAGCTGGCCACCACTCGCTGAAGTGCACGACTGCATGTCCCCAGGAAACCCCATTCTCTTCGGACTTTGAAGCCCGTCCTCCGCGGGGCCCTTGTCCTCAAAGAACAGGTGTGGCTGTGCGTTTGGGCCTGGAGTTCAGGGAAGCCCCGCTTTGACCTGACACTGTAACTGGAATGCTGCCCAGACAGACTCCGCTGCTGGGCCCGCGTGCAGACGGTTTCTGTTTAAATGTGTGTCCCGGGCAACACTTGGTTACACAGCCCCCCGAAGACCACTCCTGAAACCCTCATCTACGGGCAGAAAGGACTCAGTGGTGACTCCCGATGGCTGTGGCCGGCGGCGGGAGCCGGGGCCCGACAGCATCGGCCCAGGCGGCCCCCGCCGTGTTCCGGACGTCCGCACCGCTTATTTTTATGCCTTTTAAGCTCTCCGGCTGCAATCAATCTTCCCTTTGACCCGGGCAGCTTTCAGAAGTGATGCTGCCCAGCCCATCCACTCTGTTCCACATGCTTCCTTGTGACACTCACACACGGGGGTTTGTTACTGGAGTTCTAGTTTCCATAGCGATCATGCTGGGACCCCCAGCACCCGACCGCACGGCCCCTGGACGTCAAGGACTGAGCTGCGGAGCCGGGTCATTTTTCATAACCCGTGTTCCCTTGTCAGCGTGTCATCACCAGTCGGGGCTACGAGATTGGCACGCGTCCGCCGGCCTGTCCCCGCGTCCCCTCCCTGCTCTTTCATGCCACTCTGCTCAGCCCCTGCGCTTACAAGCTTCAAATACCTTCTGCGGGAAGAAACGCACACTTATTAAGATTACGGAGGGGTTCGCCTGAGATTTCCCCCAGCACTGGCTGACAAGACGCTGGCATGTTGTCATTTGTCATCGTACACCAGATCTGTCAACTAGAGAAACAATTTCAATACAAAATTTCTGCATGAAATTACTTCGCCGGGGACCCGGCCGGGCCTCCCTTTGTGAGCCGCTCCGTGCCCCACGCCGGTGCTGCCGCTTCTTCCTTCTCCTCCTTCCCTTTTTAATTTTGGCTGTGAAAGGTACTTAATGTACCAAAAACAATTTGTACAGACATTACGTTGCCCCTTGCGAGCGCGCACGTCTTGCTGGGGCCCCTTGCGTCTAACTGGTGCTAATCCACTCTCACGCTGTGCTCTTTCGGCTTCATTTTCCAGTTGAGGGGATCACAGCTCCATGCTGGGCTGGAAATGGGACCCTCGTCGCTCGGGTCCGCCGAGTGCCGTTAGCGTGTGAGCCGCGAGCGGCACAGAGCCGCCGCGGCGCGAAGCCTCTTCCCTCCCGTTGGACTTCGGGTTGCGGACTCGGCTGGTTTGGGCTCCAGTGTCTCGGGGAAGCAAAGCGCCGCCGCGGAGGGCGGCGGGGAACGTGCCTGGCAGACAGGGCGGGACGCCGGGCGGACGGCAGCAGACAGGCAGGTTTCATGGCGGGGGCGGGGCGGGCGGGGGAGAGGACGTCCAGACAGCCAGTGTCACCTGGGGCCCGGAGTCCCCACCTCACCCCCGTGCTCAGCTCTGCAGAGAAGGCAGCGGTGATTTCTGGGGCTCAGGGACAAGCACTGATTGTCGTGGGTTTGCTGGGGTTCTGGTGGGAGCCCACTGTCCCCACAGCCAGCAGGGCCGTCACTGCAGGGGAACCATGTCCCCGATGGCCTCCCGCCCTGGTTTCCGCCCCGCCAAGTTTCCACTCAGCTATGGATTTGTTGTCATCGGCTCCTGGTGATTCGGCTGACGCCCCTGTCAGAAAATAAATTTTCCACTGCCCACTTGGTTGACTCCATTCATAGGGTGTAGCTCTGTCAGAAACGCCACTCTCCGGTCCGCTGGCGCGTGGGCTCGTGATGCCAGCCGGTCTCGGGGCTCCGCTCCTAGCCCCCGCGGCCCCCTCAGGTGGACGCCCTATCTGCGCTGCTGATTCAGCTAAGGACCTCCGTGCGCATCCGGGTTTAGGCGGAGTATTTATATAAAGGAACAGCGGGGGGTTGGAGAAAAGGTGGAATCGGGTATCAATGTTATTTCCCATGCACTGGAGTGGTTTTCATCCTCTAAAATACATTTGCCTCACCTATAAGACCTGAGTCCTTGTGCAAAAAAAAAAAAAAAAATCATTGAGGCGAAGGATGAGGCCAGCGCACAAGCTGACCGTGTGTCCTGGCATGTGATCCCCACAGTCTCCGGGCTGCACTTGTGTGGCGGCCACAGAAACCTGGTTCGGTGACTGCTCTCCGTAATGGGGACACAGGAGGGAACGGGCCGCCAGAGATGTCTGTTCAACAAGGGTTGCTGAGTGGCTTCTAGGCCAGTCAGTGGGCGGGGATGGGATGCGGTGCCGGGTCACGGGTGAACCGGGACAGCCCGGGGCCGAGCCGGACTCCGGCAGCCGAGGGTTGGAGGCATGCGAGCCAAAGTGACAAACGCCACCTTGTCGAGCCCTGGATTCTGCATTGGCATTGGTGTGCCTTTATCCCCCCACCCCAGCTCCCCGACACCCTACAGGGCAAGGGCTCTGACTGTTGCATTAGATAGATGAGTGTAAGGGTGTGAATGGTGCCCCCCGCCCGCCGCCAAATCTATGTCCCAGAACTTCAGGGTGCAACCTAGTTTGGAAATGGTGTCTTTGCAGGAGCGAGTATTTAAGGTGAAATGAGCACGTGCTGGGTTGCAGAGGCCTGAGCGCGACGATCGGCGTCTCTACTGGAAGAGAAGACACCGAGGGACCCTCAGGGAGCAGACTGGGGTGGCGCATCCACAGCCAAGGAGCATGGAGGATTCTGGGAGCCATGGGAGGCGAGGAGAGGCAGGAAGGTCCCCTCCCCACACACACACCTGGGGCCTTTGGAGGGAGCACGACCCCGACCGCACCTTGTCTTTGGATTCCTGGCCTCCAGAACAGAGAGAACAAATCCCTGTTGTTTGAAGACGCCCCGTTTCTGGGACGTCTGCATTATGACAGTCACAGGACATAATACAAGGAGGAAAGTGTAGGCCCTGCCAAGAGTCACAACGCCACTTGGTGGACGGACCGAGATTTTCATGCCCATGTTCCACGTGGAGCCACACGGGAGGACCCATGAGGGCCAGCGAAGGCGACAGCAACCCATACTCAGCAGGTTTTACAACATTTCAGGTCGCGTGAGATGCCCCAGAGCCGCGCTCCTCATCCCCAGTTGCCCACGGAAGGGACACCGAATGCCAGGTTCTGCCAGGGAGGGTGATAGCAGGTAGGCCAGGGTCCCTGCGGCCAAGGGCTCAGTGCCCACAGCCCTCCCCAGGGGCTGGGGCAGCGCTCCACACACGTCAGCACGCCCTAGGGTCACCTGGAGACGTCCCACCGGGGGTCCAACTCAGCAGGTCCGGGGGCACATCGAGGGGCCGCGCTTCTCAGTCTTCCCAGCAACGCCGAGCCTCCCCCACCCCCAGCGCGAGCCTCTTCAGCGTGGCGCGGTGTTAGGCACTGCTGCCCCAAAAACACACGTTCCGTTTGCAGCGGTCGGCCCGGGGACCACCGTTAGACCTCTGAGGTGGGAGCCGCACCGATGGTCAGTAATTTAAACATCAGACGAGAGAGAAGAGAGCAGTTCTGGGGCTCAGGGCGTGTGCCGCCCTCTCTGTCAGCCTCCTTCTCTCCAGAGCCCGCGGTTCCGCATGTCCACACCGTCCTCCGCCGGGTTCCCTGGGTGCCGGGCCGGACGCTCGTTCATTCCTTGTCGTGTCCCTTCACTCAGCCGGTGTCTAACCAACAGCGACTCTGCGCTGTGCAGGGTTCTGAAGATCGTATGGCACAGAGAACAGACAAAGTCCTTATTTTATGGACAAGTAACACACAAGGGCTTTTAAACACGTGAATTGTGGCCGGCACCACAAACTGGGGCAAGCCCGAGAGCAGGGACCGGAGGCCCCCGTGTCACCTGAAGTCTGGTAGCGACCCTGAAATGCTCCCCAGGCGCCCCCGAGGCCAGCTCTTCCTCGCCCCGGGTCTCCGCTCTGTCTAGCGACCTTTCCTGGGGTCATGGGTGGACCTTTGCAACTGCTGGGCCCAGGCCCACCACCGCCACCCCCACAGCCCCTCAGACCCCCAACCCCCCGGCCTGGTGTGCACCCCCATCAGCTTGGTGCTGTGGGCACAGGGCTGCCCCCCACTCGTCGTGCTAACAAGCACCGAGCTCCCGAGGATCATCTGGAGCAGGAGCAGGTCCCTCTAATCCCAAAACGGGGGCCCGGGGGCAACACCAAGTCCGGACGCAGAAACGTCAGGGTGGAAGCCGAGGGGCTGAACTCCGTGGCCTGGGGCAGCGCAGGGTCCAGCGAACCTCTGACCAAGGGGCAGCGTCCAGAGTGGGGCTGGGCTGCTGTCCACGCGGAGGGTCTCCGGAACCCACCAGCTGTGTGGGGTCAGGAGCCCGGGGGCCCAGCTTTGCTCGTCTAGCCTTTGCACCGTGTGGAGCCGGTCGGGTCAGAGGAGCGCAGCCGCGCCCAAGCCTGAGGCCAACGCGCGGGGGCTCGCGGCAGCTCCGGGCCGAGAGGGGGCGCGGCCGCGCGCCGGCCTCCGCAGGGGCGCCCCGGGGAAGCAATTCTTACGATGCGATCCGCCGCAGAGCACAGGCGTTTCAAACCGATGAACTGAATCCGCTACAGCCGAAGGGGCGGGGCCGGGGCGGGGCCCAGGCTCGTCGTCGTCCGGTCTCTGCGGAGCTGCTCGCTCGCTCGAAGGGGGCCCGCGGCCGCGGGGCGACACGTCGTCAGCGGGCCCGGCGGGCGCTGCTAGCCGGGACGCTCGCTGTGCTTCTTCCTGTACTTTTTTAAATTAAAAATTATGAAAAATTAATGCGACGAACTGTAAAATAATAAGAAAATAACAATCGTTCGATCCCCCCCATCCAGACTTAGCCACTGTTCACATGTTTATACACTTACTTCCACTTTTCTCTTGTTTTCTTAAGAAAAACCAGTCTGTGGCTTCTGTAGAAGTGACGCGCGTATGTACTTATAAGCCCCGCCAAAGGCAGAGCGATCATGATGACGTGCGTGCGCTACGATCAGGAACGACGCTCGGAGACGTCGGAGAGGGTCAGGCCGGATACCTCCCCGTGCTCGGGTAGAAGCACGCCCGGCGAAGCTTGAAAATGGGACAACGCTGCAGATAGTTTAAGAAAATATAACATTGAATTGTATGTCCATTTAAGTCAATGGAGGTAAGTGAAAAAATATAATGGAAATTCAAAAAAATGTCTCTTTATTGCAAAAAAAGATTCCAGGATGTTAAGAAAACAAGTTATGAAACACAGTGACACAAAATAAAACGGAACTTTCATTGATTTGCTGTGAAAGGTAAAGTTATGAAAACACACCTTCCTACTCAGCTTCCTCCTGCCTTCCAACTTCGAGGGTTATGCTGTGTTACATTATATATCATATCATATCATAATTAGTCACATATACCAGTTACCATCACACCTTGGTCTGAAATCCGCATTGCACGAGTCGGTCAGCGTTAACTCTTTAGGTGACTTGATTCAGCGTTAACCTCCGTCCTCCCATCGAGCATCCCCGGTCATCACTGCTTTACCTCTTGAATTTGTCTTCTATCTCTGATGGCCGCCGGCCCCCACCTGCCCCCCAAGCCCGCCCTTAGGCCCCACTTGCTCAACATCCTGGGCTGGGACCCGGCCCCGCCCTCTTCTCCCAGAACTCGGTGACTACGACGCCCCCTGCTGGTGCCTGTCTCCCTGGCTCCCATGGTTGTGGTCGTGGATTCCCTGTGGCTCAGGTGCCCCCGGGGGCGGCTCGGAGAGGCCCCCGGCTTCCCGCCTGGCCCGGCCCTCTGGGCTAGGCCACGCCCCAACCCCCCGAAATCCTGCTCGTTAGAGTCCGTCTTCCCGGCAATCTCAGAATAAAAATGGGAAGTGGAGCAATTCAATTTAAAAAGAAATAGAACCAGAAGTTTAATTTCTTTCAGAACCAGATTGTTCAGGATTTTCACTGAAAATATTCTAGCAGATGCAATGAACTCTCAGATACAATATGTAAAGAATTTTTATATTCTTATACAAAGATCGTTTTATATCTGTGTGTTTAACAAGGGTATATGACATCAGCGGCTGTTTCAGAGAGTCTCTACACTTCCTCAAATATACGCAAAATTTTGCACAGTTGGTCATAAATGCAGATTTCCAGGTTCCTGACAAGGGGTCTTGACCCGACCTCTTATATTCTTCATGTTTTTGTCTCTTCTAATGTATGTGAGCCAGTGATTCTGTGCTATCCCACCATCTACAAGGGAGATTTCTAAGTCTTCCTTTTGCAGTGTGGATTTATGGGTAATTTCCCTCCTAAGTCGCATGTGGATGATTTCAAAGAGGCAAATAAGCATCAGAATATCACTTTTTAGTGTTTGAAACTTCACTCTTATCCTCAAATATTGAATCAAGCCTGTTGGACTGTTGCCATTAGAAGCGCAAACGTGGCCTCATGCCTGCAGAAGTCATCATATTTTTATTGCCCGGGAAAACGTGTTATAAACAGACAGTCACGAGATTAGGGTGAGCTCCTTGGGTTAGAAAGAGAATCTGATGTGAACAACGTGCCTCATCTTGGGGCGCCTGCCGGGGTCGGCAGCTCCCTGACGAGCTGCTTCGCAAGCCTTTTCTGGGATCGTTTTTTGGGTGATTTTACATAAAAGACAGTTTATAATAAATCTGGCTCCACAACGAATGTGCACTGGGAGTCAGGCTGAGAGGGGCTGAACTGGAAGTGAAGAAGGTTTAAAAATAGAAAACAGATGCAATGTTTTAAATGACATTTTCTTGGTACTGTATATTTATTTCCCCTTTTCGGTAATTAGTAAAATGTATTTGGTTTCTTAACACAGCTTATTACTGTGAACGCAATAAACCTATATGTGTAAAAAACAAATAAAAATTGTGAGAAGGAGGTGACACACTTGTTCCTTGGGTTGTGTGAATAATGAGAAATAGTGGAAAACCAGGTGACCACAAAAAATAAGGCCACACACACAAATAGTTCAGATATTTCAAACAAAAGAACCAATATCCAAGCACTTCTGTGAATGTTTTCATTAATCATGCATAAATAATTTGTTATGCAGACAGAGATAAACAGAAGATAAATTTTGGGGGGGCATTGAAAGTTTTTCCACAACCGAAAAACCAAACAAATTCATCTCCTTTGTCGTCTCTTGCCGCCCACGGTGGCGGTTTTTAGGGAAACTAAAATGACCCGCTGGAGACTTGAAGTTGGCGAAGGGCGTCCCTCAGGGCCCATGGAGAGCCGTTGAAGGCGGAGTGGTTTGTTCACCGCGGGGACTGGAGGGTGCCCACCCGGTGGCCTGGCCTCCTCATGCCCCATGTCGTCTGTGAGAACAAAGGAGCCTCGATGTGTCTTAGGACATCAAGAACTTTCTGGAACTGCTCACTGAATGATTTTCAGAGCAAAGCCATTGTTATGTTTAAAAAATCGGTGACAATAGGAATGGTGACCGAGGCCAAGCGAGCCCAGCAGAAGCCCGGGCGCAGCGCGGCAGGGACGGGGGCCGGCCAGGCGGCGGGGAGCGCCGGCGACAAAGAGCAAAGGGAAACAAAAGGCCCCCAGATACAAACTGGGTGCAAAAAATAAGAAAAAGTGCGAATCTCCTGTTTGAAACACAGTGGGGGTAAAGCGTTTTTTAAAAACCTGTGTTGCGTCGCCTTTTACTTTAGTTTTGAGCTCGGGGCCGCAGTGGGTGGCCCCGCGGTCCAGGCTGCACCTGGTGTCACGGGTCCCCATGGGGTTCCCGCCTTGGTTACCGCCCCGAGCCACTGCGCTGACGGCACCTCCGCCCTGGGAGGGCCACCCAGAGCAGTGAAGAGCCGGAAGCCAGGGCCTGGCTGGGGGTGCAGCCCAGGGGCAGGGGACTCAGGGCTCCAGGACCCCAGGGGTGACGAGACGGGATGTGTGCCCCACCCTGACTTTCCGTGACCTGAGGCCCGGGGTCCCTTGAAACAGGGTCTCGGAGGGACTGCGGGTCCTGAGTGTTCTCCAGGCACTGAGTGACATTACTGTCGTCTTTGTCCTATGTCTGAGGCAGGTGCCCTGGGCCCAGGCCACAACGCAGCTGACAAGCAAGGGCAGGCCAGAGCCCAGGTCAGTGGTCGCACCCTGAGCCAGAGTCCTCGGTTGGCGCTCCTTCGCCGAGGTCCCTGCTGCTGGGTGACCGCGGTGGAAGCCTGTCGCATTTCCCACAGAAATATTGCGAGGTTTTGAGAAATGCAGTGATAGCTACAGTAACTGGTTACTCCTGGGAATTAAGAAGCAGGTAGGGGCCATTCCAAGGGTTTCAACAAATATAAGGAAAATTGGCCAACTGTAGGGGGCCCAGGAAGTGTACTTATTAAATCTTGATATACAGCAGCAAATGACACAGATTAAGTACCGACTAGCTTCCCCTCTCTGTCCTTACACTTTAGTTTCACCAGGCCGCACGTTCCTCTCGCTGATCCAGGGATGCAGGTGCTGCTATGATCAGCACGTTTTAGATCAGCTTCCTGAGCAAAGCCCGCGGCGTGCTCCCCAGAGACGCCAGGCCAGGGCTGGGGGGCCTGGGCTCACACCTGGCTCCTGTCGGGTGTTTGTGCGCTCCGTCTTCCGAGCCTCCTGTGGCAGGGAAACTAACCGGTTTGGAAGGCAGTGCTGTCGGAAGTCAACCGATTATAAAAGTCAGAAAAAAATACATCAAAGGCTCAGCACCAAATATTCTCAAACGGTAACATTAGGCTTTTGCTGAATTTCAAATTATCAAACATAAAGTTGCAAAACAGTTGGGATTCAGTCATATAGCAGTTAGTGGACCTCGCTCATGAGAAGTCAGAGAAAAAAGAAAATGTTTTGGAGACGTGCAAAGATAAGTAAAGGAAATGCCAACATCGAGTGTGAATGGTGCCTACAAATTATTCTGATCATTCAAAATTATATTGAGATGCATGTCAATGCTACAGATTAATACCACAAGGATGAATGCTTTTAAGACTAAGGAAAAATCAGAAAAATGAGAATAATAAAAATAACACTGTAAGAGAAAATATATTTTTGACAGGTTCCTCAGAAGGAGCACATACCTGAGGAAAGATTCCGTGAATGTGAATATAGGTAGAAACTCCCCAAACAGAAATGCAACAAAAAAATAGGACATTTAAGAATTATGCAACAATACTAAAAAAGTATAAAATACACATTATTGGAACACTAGAAGAAAGAACAAAGCAGAAGAAGTATTTGAAGTAACTATGGCTTGGACAAAAACTCAAAGATCTGAGTAGTTTAGAAGAGGCCGATCAGAACAAATGCATATCATATTAAAGCTATAACAAAAAGAAGAAAAATGTTTTCCTGAAAGCAAGTCAGAGTAAAAAAAAAACACACCTTGTAAACAAACAAAGATGAGAATTACAGACCATTTCTTATCAGAAACTATGCAAGGAGGAAGGAAATGGAGGTAGTGTTGAAAGAAACATGCTACCAATCTAGACTTCTATATCCAGCAAAAATACCCTGAAAAGGTGAAGTGAAATGACTTGTCAGGCAAACAAAAATGTGGGGGGTAATTCATCACCAACAAAACTTCTCTACAAGAAATATTAAAGACGTTCTTCAAGTAGAAGGAGAATCATGTGAGTCAGAAGTCATAAATGAAGGCAAAATGAAATATTTTATTTTCCTTTTAATTTCTCTAAGAGTTAATTGTTTAAAGTGATAAAATTGTTTGTTAAAACTGGCCGCCTGCCCAGTTTTGTGCGGTGACTGGTGACACGGAGCATTTGGAGACCGGAATTGTCAGGAGGCTGCCCACCGGAAGGCGCGGCCGAGGCAGCGGCCGAGAGCGGTCTTGCCTCCCACAGCAGTCGGCGCTGCCACCACGGCGCTCGGCAGGTGGCTTCTGTGCCCCGTGGCTGCGGTGATGCAGCCGACGCAGGTGAAGATGCTCTCACGGAAAAGCCTCCGGTCCCGTGTTAGGTGATCACGTCTACTCGGACCTGGTGTTACTGCAACGCTCTTTAATAATGTCCTCGCGTTAACCACCCTAACTCACGATGCTTTACACTTGTCTCAAATTTGACTTTCTTTCCTCAACACCATTTATTTAACAGCGACCTAACTCTTACAAATTTAATTTTTGAAGACAATAATGCACGACGACTTGGCAGGGCAGCGTTGGCACCGGCTGAGGGAGCTCCTTGGTTCTTCCCTTTATGCTGAGTCACCAGGTGGAGCACCAGCAAGAAGGACAGCACGTTGGGGAAATCACGCGACGCTTGGGAAGATGAAAACCCTTGAGCTAAGCGGTTGTCCTCGCAGACAGTGGGCAGTTTGGCTTCACCAACGCGACGTGTCTCCTCGGCACACGTGAGGTGCCCAGGGCCCCGGGGTCCCCTGAAACGAGCCGTTCCGCTGTGTTGACAGCTGGGTGCTGGCACCAAAGTGCAGGCTCAGTCCTGCTGCTTCCTGGCTCCGCCCGCGTCTTGGTGGGAAATTGGATGATCGCACCCATCTGGCACCCCCCGCCCCCGCTGCGGGTGCTGGCGGTGTAGCTCAGGTGCTTGGCGCGGGGCTGTGGCGGTGGCGAATTTTCCCAGGGAGCCACAGTTCCAGGGCCGCGCCGCCTGATCTGAGGCAGGTTCGTAGCTGAAGGCTTCCCGAAGGAACGCCTACAGTTACACCTGGGCCTCGTTAGCCAGACTGACACTTGCCACCTTGGAAGGAGGGCCAAATAGACACAGAAGACTCTTCCACGAGAATCCAGAAAGAGCACAGAAAACAGGAGTCAGATGGCTGGAGACAACAAATTCCTCACGGAGCCCACAACAGAAGAGCACCGCGCGGGCCAGCCCGAGACCAGGGGCCTCCAAATCACGACTGCAGCTTCCTGTTAGCCGTCGCGCCTGTGCCCTCCCTGCGAGGTCAGCAAGCCGGGTTGTGCAGAGCGGTGACGGGAGGGGTGGCGCTGACCCACTGCGGGTCTCTGGGTTGCGGTTCCGTTGTGCACGGCCTAATTTCTCCACTGCAGCTGCTGGGCACGGGCTGCCCCGTGTCCCTGGGCCTGCCTCCCCGCCGCCCCCCGGGTGACTTCTCTGCTGTGTCCTTGAGGACATCCCCTCTGTGCCCCTGTGAGCTGGGCTCCGGGCCGTGCAGGGGGAGTCGACAGGGACCCTCCTGGGCCGTGAGACGCCATCTTCCTCAGGCCAAGATGGAGGTCCCGCCCAGGCAGGGCCCAGCAACTCATGTTATTCAAACCATGGCAGAGGCGGGCAAAATTTTGAATTTAAATCAGATGCAGGTGACACCTTCTTGTGCTTCGATGTAAAGGGCATTACAGAGCCGGGACCTGAGGCTGCATCTCAAAGTCCTCTCGGGGTGGGCGCAGGGCACTAAGGAAGGTGCATTTTCCGCAGCTTCGGGGTCTTTTTTTTTTTTTCTGATGTATTTGTTTTCTTTAGATGGCGCTTCCTAATATTTCAGGTTTTATGTTAAACCTTTGTAAGGGCTTTTTAGGCTCCTCAGGGGATAGTAGCTTCACACGGAATAGTCAACTGGTAGCAAATGACACAAACTATTATGCACCTGCCTTCCTTCAGGTCACACTGTGACTTGTTACTCACAACAGCATTTACGCACAAACGACGCGGGTGTCACCCAGCTTCTGAAACAGACAGGCAGTGCAGCCTGTCCTTGCAAACGGCACGACTTCCCTCCCGGCTGCCGCTGGCGCCCAGCGCGGCCCTGTGCTCTGGGGCCCCCGCACGTTGCTGCCTGGTGTCCACAAGCCCGTGTATCAGAATAAAGAACAAGGAAGCCGTGCGAAGCAGACTGGGTAAAAAATAAAACGCTGAGGTTACAGTGTTTATAAACCGTCTTACATCCCGAAGGTAATTAGTCGCGAATAGTGCCACGGCCCCTCTGGGTGAGGAAAGCGCTGAGGGCGGGCACATGTCCCCTTCCCTGGGACCGCCGGACCCCAGGCCTGAGTGCTGTGGGCCCCGAACAGACCCCGGGCGTTCGCAGGTGGCAGCAGGTGGGGGACAGTGTCGGGGGGCCGCGATGCGGCCCCCTCCTGCTCATGGCGGCAGCCGTGCTTCAAGTCGCTCACTTAGTCAGTCTCTTTCAGTGCAAGTCCCGGAGGAAAGGAGCGAAGAGAGGGCAGAGCCACCCATGAGAGCGCGGGACACAAAACCCACCTTCACGGATGCTGCGCGACAGGAAACGGGTCCGGGCTTGGGCGGCGCGTGAGCTTCAATCGGAAAGAGGAAAACAGGAAACCCGAGAGGGTACGGGGGCCCCGCCGTGCGCAGCGGCCGTGGGGTGGGGCGTGCCGTGCGCCGGGCGCTGGGGGATCGCGCTCTCCGTAGGACCCTGCTGAGACTGCGCGATGACCCCGCGTGGTTGAAGTTCTGGCTCCTGCTACCGTGGGTCACCCTGGTGATCTCTGCATTTGCCCCTCCTAAGGACAGAAGTGTACCCACAGCTGCCGCCCTACAAGGAGGACACATGGCGACATTCAAGGGGAAACGGCTGTGCCTGGTTTCAATACTATCACTCAGGGAGATGACGCCTGGGGTGGAAGCCCACCCAGGAGGTCTAGGGGGAGGGGCGCCGTGAGCCTGCGGGGGTGGGGCCCGGAGCCTATTCTGTGGGACCTGTGGGGCTCCGTCTTCATACCTGGGCTTCAAACCTCTACCACCTGCAGGGATCTGGGTACCGACCAGGGAAAGACAAAACAAAATGATGCCGGCAATGAATGACCTGGAGAGCGACGGAATGATGAGAATTTACACCAGTTTGTAGCCACCTGCAGCTTGCGGTTCTCAGTATGAGGTCTAACTCCCCTCGTTAAAGCATTAGCTGAAACAGGGCGTGAGCCCGGGCCGACTGCTGACCCGTTCTCCAGCAGGTGGCCCGCCTCCGCCGGAGAAGAGGGAGCGGCAGCCTCGTCAGCCCCTCTGACTGACTTCTCCTCAGCTGGAGACGAAAAGGGAAAAGGAGTTTCCTGGCTGGAAATTGATTAAAAAAACACACAAACAGGGTCATTTGGAAACTTCAACTTTTACTGCATCCTTTTGACATTTTTGGCTATGTGGACAAAATTCACCGTCAAAAATGTCTGTGTCTTCTCAACATTCACAAAAGCCAGAGCACCTGGCCAACGTGCAAAACCCTTTGCATGAAGCGAGGTCTTACGACTCGCCAGCAGAGCGGAAAGCTCGTGTTTTTCGAGTCCGATAGACCTCTGAAAAGTTGGGGATGTGGCTGCACGTGCCCCCCGCTAGCCCCCGCGCCCGTGCCCATGTGTGCGGACGTCTGTCCCCCGGGGTCCTGAGAGGGCAGTGCCCGGCGTGCAGAGCACCCAGATGTGGACCTGAGGGCTGTCCCTGGACCGTGGGGACCCGTCCTTCTCTCGTCTGCTCGGAGGTGAGACTGACAACTTGGATTGATGGATTAAAACTTGACTTTTTTTTTTTTTAGTATTTTCAGTTTTATTTCCTTTATCAGCTTGACTTTCACGTCCAGAGTGCTCTTGCTACAATATTCTTTTAAAAGCACACCTGTCAGGGCCCATTGGCTGCTGGCTATCTTGAAGGTGCCATCGGCCAGGCCTGTGGTTCACCTTTGACCTCACGGAGGCAGCAGATGGACCCAGTAATAAATCCCGATTATTAGTGAAGGAGCCGATAGCTCGGAAAGGCAGAAATCAAAGTCAGGCTGTTTTACACTGGGGTTCTCGTTATCTGCTGTGACAGGGGGTTGTGAGCTGGGTTGGGGGGGTGCGGGTTAGGCAGGCCACTCAGACAGCTGGGTCGCGCCTCCCCCTTCCTTCCCCTGTCCCCCCTCCTCCCTCCCCTGCTTTCCGCCCCCCGGTTCTGCACTGAACACACGGCTGACACTGTCTTGGTGGCAAAGGGACACCTGGGGTTCAGTGCCTGGAGAAGAACCGCCGCCGCTGCGTGACCCGGGCGACCCCCAGGGCTCTCTGTGCTTCGCGCCCTCGGACGCCTCCTCACGCCCAGCGCAGCCTGCGATTAAGGAAGCCCCTTCAGAGCACGGCGCGTGCTCCTCCGGTCACCGTCGCAGGCTGGCCGTTTCTCCTTCTTCTCCTCCTCCTCCTCCTCCTCCCTCTTCCTCTTCCTCTTTTTTTGGCATGTGTATCGAGCACCAAGGGGGCCCCGAAAGAGGTCCGCCGCTGAATCCCGGCCCTGGTGCCCCAGCTCAGGAGACCGTGGCTCGGGACCAGAAGGTCTGGGTAGCAGGCTGCACCCAGGGCACTTGCAGTAAAATCCTAAGATATAAACAAGAAATTACACACACACACATATTAGGGTTGCAATTCATATTTATTTGTGAGTTTTGAAATTGAATAATTTATATAAAATTTCAAAAATCTTTTACATGTCCCTAGGCAAAGGGATAACAGGTGACAAAACATTAGAAGAATCCCGGATGTGTCTGTCACTTTATTGTTCCAAAGAGGATTCCAGATCCTTCTGGCTGATCAGAAAAATTCGGCTGTGTCCTTCCTTGTTTGAAACTTGCATATGAAAGACTACCAAAACCATTATATTTTTAAGAGATTTTGAAAACTCATGAAATAAATATTGCTTTTGTGAAGGCTTTTTTCCATGGTTGAACTCCTTACTAAAAGGTTTGACATCATATTTGTAAAACTGTTTTTACTTTCAGTCCCGTAATTTCTGTAGGTGACAATAACAGCGTCTGATAAAACCCAGGCGCCGGCAGCGGTCGCTGTGCCCAGGAGCAGAGCTGGGGGCCGACGTGGCCCGTGATGACTTTGCCCCATTTTTCTATTAAAGTGATAAATATATCCCCCAGGCAAGAAAATATTATTTTGTAGCACAAACTGGAATTATTTCTCACAAGAAACCTTCTCGTCACCACGTTAAAGTTATTTTTCCTGAGTAATAGAAAGTTAACTTAGAGGCAAAAAATTAGCAGATGGGACACTAGTTCCAGGGTCACGTTGCCTCGCTGTTTGTTTACAGAAGTTTTCCCAGGGCTGCCCCCTGTTTCTCTGCCAACGCTGAGACGTCGCGCGGGGATGACGTCGTGTTGCTCATGCCCACGTTGCCCAGGCTTGTTAGAAGACCTTGTGTGAGTATTAATATAATAAATCAGTAAATGCAACTGAGCCAAGGAATGACGTCACAACGATGTGCCCGGCCACACCCGATGGGGAGAGGGGCCTCTGACGCAGGAGGAGTGGGCCCGGTAAGTCAGTCGTGCGGACACAACACTTGGTTGTTTATCATGCGTGTGTGAGGCAGACGTTTTAATTGGAAATTGGTGCAATGTAAAATCATTGGTTTCCCTGATCAGTGCAGAGCTGCATAAATTATGTCAATTCCTGTGCAAATTAGGAGCTCCCTGCTTTGTACACAGGGGTGTGAGTCTGTGCATTTGTGCATTGGGTGAGCCTACAAATGTGTGTTAGTGTGGGTGTTTAAATTGCATTTGCCTTTTGTGTAAATATCCAGTTTTTAAAAACATATCCAGGCTTTTTTTTTTTTTTCATGTTGCAGAAACTAAAATAGCAAACAACCCCAGGGCTAATGTGCTAATTATCAGTGCCTGTGCAAGCCTCCCCAACCGGCCGTGCCCATAACCCCTGGAAAAATTCTGACATATTACGAACTGTTTGAACGAGCGCATATCAGCGAACAACACACTGGCAGCGGCCTGCTAAGCGGAGTGTGATGCATACCGAGTGACTGCGCTCAGCAATCGATGCCGAGCAGCCACGGAGCACCCTCAACGTCGCACAGCCCCGAAATATCTGCCTTCCCAGCCTGCGGAGGGCACCGCCGGGGATGGGTCAGGGCCGGCGCGGAAAGTAAGGTGCTTTCTCAGTTCCCTCGCCTAGTGCGTGCGCACGTCCGGGCACGTGGGAGTGTGCGTGCACCCCAGCAGCGATGTAGGAATGAACAGAGAGAGAGACGACAGCTATAAGCAACGCAGAGAATACAGGTCTCCTTTTTAACGCACCACCTCTGAGCGCTTAGGAGCTGCAGCTGTGATGGACGCACACGCACCTTCGGCCGCGGCTGTGGTAAACCACCGCCCCGGTCCTACCAGGGAAGTCAGCACAAATCCATATTAACTTCCATAAAATGTCTGCCTTTCTCTTACATTGTTTTGTTCTTCAAAATTTAAACCTGTTGGGTTGACCAAAACATTTGTTTAGTTTTTTTCTCTACGGTGGCTCTAGTGGCGCTTCCTTGTCTTTAACTTCACTCAGAGCAGCTTCGTTAGCTTTACTGTCACAGCTGTCAGGTCAAAGTGCATTAAAAAAAACCTATCAAGACTGGTGAATTTTGGGGCTGCCATTTTAATATTCACAATGGAAGAAAATGAGCAACATTTTCAGTGTGTTATGCTTTATTATTTCAGGAAAGGTAAAAAGTGGCTGGAGAAGTTTCTTGGTACTATCGACATTTTGGCCAAATAATTCTTTGCTGCGGGGCTGTCTTATGCATGGGAAGACATTTAGCAGCACCCCTGGCCTCTGCCCACTAGAAGCCAATAGTGGGAGGTGGCTGCGTACTCAAAGTATCCAGATCAATGAAGTTTTATCGATGAAATAAAAATGTGTCTTTTAAAGAAAAAAATTAAACAGACTTTTCGGCCAAACCAATACTATGGTACTGAAACTTTCTTACTGGTAGCAAAAACATGCTGCCAAATATTTGTTTTTTTGTTTTTTTTTAAGCCACAGAGTTTCAGATGACTTTGAAACTTATTTGATTATTTTTGATCACTGTAATTTGTTTTAAATATACCCTGAAAGATTCACTTATACAACAACTGATGATATTTTCACGGCATTCATCAAGTTTTATTCACAGTTAGGTAGCTGTCAGGGGAAACATGGGAGGTCTGGCCGGTCGCTGGTATTTTTTTAGTTTGGGGGACAATATGGGAGGGGGAAGAGAGATTTTCTGACTTTCAGGTAAGTTTACAGGTAAAATAATTAAACATTCTAGATGCTGTTAAGACCTGCTTTTTCCTAAACATCAAAACATCTCCGACATCAACAGAATCTGGCCTGATTTCTTTGTCTCTTCTGTTACGATTAGCAAAAGCTGGATGGCGGGCAAGTTCAGAGGAATGGCAGCTAAGTAAATGGCTTAGCCAAGAAACGGGCGACCACCTCAAGTGGCGGACGCGTGTCCTCCGTGAGGAAAGCCAGGAGGAAGCTTCCTCAGGCGCCACGGTGAGTTCCTTTGTTGGGGGATTTTAGCCTTCCCACGGCCTGGCCCCTTCCTTTCAGAAGACTTGGGAAACGGCCCTTCCGCGGACAGGAGTCTGCCGGTCGTGTGGGGTCCCCCGGTCTCTGCATCTGGGCAGATTTACGGACTTGAGAGGATGGTACAAAACATATGGTTTAATCATGATGTGGCTAAGCTTTTCTTATCTGCTTAGGAATTTATTTTTTCCTCTAATCAGCTGTTACTCTAATTTGAGTCATGGTTTGTGCTTCCTGAAAGAAAACATAAATGTCTGTAGGGACACATATTAATACAGCAAATCCGATGTTTCAAAGGGCCACCAAGGGGGGCACAGGGAGCCTGAAGGGTTTGCAGGACAGGCTCTCTGGCTTGGGCGCTGTGTGGACGGGGGACGTGGGCAGAGTCCCCGTGGCGTTCCACCTGTGGCGCAGAGATCCCCAAGGTGGGTGACGGAAGCAGCAGCGGGCCACTGTGGTTTCTATCTTGACATTATCACATGTGTGTCAGTGTCTTCCTCTTTATTTTCCCCAAACGGTGCTGTCATCAGTCCTGACAAGCCCCTTATTTTTAGGACAGACTGAAGTGAGTGACACAAACTCAAGTGGAGCGAAGTTGCGGGCAAGCTCCTCGCGTTTCCGAGGTCTGGGGTGCTTAGCGGGGTCTCCCCTGTGTGTGCGAACTGAGCCCCCGTGAGGCGGTGGCGACGGCCGGACAAGAGGGCAGCGGGGCCCGTCCCCTCAATAGCAGCTCAGTGCCACCGCCACCTCTTCCCCCAGCTGCATTTCCAGCGAAGCAGCCAGGGCCGCTCCGCCCTGAGTGGGGGCGACTGCGGCCGTGAGCCCCTGAGCACAGGGGACCGGCCCAGTGCATTTCAGTGTGAGAACCAGAGGCGCCTCTGGGAGTTCCCGCGCGAGGGCTGTGTGACTGTCACTCCCACTGGGGTTACTTAGAAACTGCTCATGTTCTGCTGCACGGGGCGGGTGCGTCTGAGGTGCAACCCAGGGGTCACCGCCTCTGCCCCACGCAGACATCGCCCCGTGTGGGGAGAGACTAGGGGCTCTTATACCCTTCACCATCAATGTTTTTAATAAGCCTCCTTCATCATACTGAGTCCTGGGTGTTAGGGACAAAAGGAAACGTGATGGAAGTTTCGGACGTGCCTCTCTTCTCTCTTGCACAAGGCAGCTACGAAGAGCCGAGCACAGACGGGACATTCAAATGACTCGGTCTTGTAGTTCAGACAATGTCAGAGTCTCAGCAAACTGGAGCCACCCGTGGACGGGGGACAGGTGGGGTGACCGCGCCTCAGGTGGGGTCCTGGAGCTGCACCTGGGTCTCCCGGGCCCCGGGCACTTGGGTCAGAAATTGTCCTCAGGGCAGGGAAGCCAGTGGCCGTGGTTTTGCCTGAGATGCTGCCTGAATCCTCTGAATTCTGAGGGGAAAAGGAGTGGCTTTTGATGACAATTGTTGGGGGACCAGGGCAGACACGGACTCTGCGTTTGAGAGGAGCACGGGGCCCGCGGTCTTTGCAGCTAAATTGTACTTTATCATACTTACATCTTCTTAAGTGGTTTCCGTATTGACTGATTGATTTCAAACTCATTTTATGGAAATCTTGCTGTTTAATTAGATAGCTCTCCAGTACCTGACGGCCGCGCTTTTCATTAATAACAAGTGCTGGCGTGGGCAGGGGAGAGGCTGCTGCTGTAAGTTCGAGAAGGGCCGCTTCCCAGGCAGTCGATCAGAAGCGGAGACAGCCCATCTCCGCGGCCCGGGAACCACGCGCGTGGCCACCCCATCAATTAGGAGCAAATGGCCGAGGACAGATGTATTCTTAGCATCTGAGTAAATAATGGAGACGGATAAATGAAATTTACTAAATCAAGATGAAATCCATTTCTGAGCGAGTGGCGGCCTGGCTCTCGAGCGGAGGAGGGGAGTAGATCGATCCACCAGCCGCAAGCCCCGACACAGGGGCGGAGGGCCCCGTCGAGGTGCTCACACGTGAGTTAGTGCGTGTTTGAGAAGGACGGGCTAGGGCAAGCCTCTCTCTGGGTATCGCTCCAGTCCTTCCTGCGCACTGATCAATTGTTCTCTCTCCCGACCCTTCCTTCCTCTGACAAGGCGCTAACAGTCCATGTGGACGGACATTCGGGGTTTCCTTAAGATCAACTAAGAAGCCTCAAAAAATCACCTTTGATGGGCTTCAAATAAAAGGCCTATCCCTCAGGCAAGGCTCTGGTTTTGCACCCATGTTTGATGGGTGGGCCCGTGTGCACAGTGTTTGGTTACTTTGACCGGAGCCCCAGCAGGAGGCACAGGGGCTGCGTGGGGCTCACGCAGCGTCAAGTTGGGCCCGAGGTTGGGGCTCTGCAAAGACAGGAGACAGAGGGCTGGGCTTGGACCCTGCTCTGGGCGCCCTGCCGGGGACGGGGCCGGCAGGGTGGACAGCACCTGGCGTGGAAGGCACACAGGGGAGGCAGGACCCAGGGCACACGCAGCCCCATGACATGCGTGTGCACAGCGGTGTCAGCGTGGCCGAGGGAGCTGCCGTAACCACCGTGGGCCGCCTCCCTCCCTCCAAATACAAAGTGGGCCCTGAGTGGCACGGGATGGGCGACCCCTGGTATTCGGCTCAGAATCAGCGGTTTTCCTGATCCTTCGGGGGGAGGAGAAATGCCCAACTCGTCCTGCTTCTGCAGCTGAGAACACAGCACAGGGCGCGCACCGCGGGTGGCAGTGGCAAGCGCGTTCCTGCAAACCGGCGCCGGGACGCGCCGCTCCCGCAGCCCCTGCTTGGCGGGACCTCAGCAGGACTCAGTGAGCAGGACTCTCAGGAAACAGTGTTTGTGCCCAGCAGGGGACACTCACACCCACACTGGGTCAGCGTGGTCATTTGTCACCCCCGGTGCAGGGGAGCGACCGGTGCTGGGCTGCAGGCAGCTCCATGGGGACAGGGAGGCGGGTGCCCATACCTGTCACAGGGACCCTTTGCTTCCTTCTGGCAGCGCCCCCGAAGTCCCAGCTGGAGAGGAGAGGCAGGGCTCAGGGCGTTTGAGGGGGGCCCCCCAAGTGGATGAGGAGCTGGGACACAAGTGTGTCCCCCTGCTCTTGTTATCGTCGTGACGGCCTTTGTTCCTGTGTGCGTGATCATCGCTAGTTTCTCGATCAGAGGGAAAGGGTGAACAGAAGTGGGGGTCACCCTGGGTCCTCGTGGACAAGCTCACTCTGCTCAGGGGGTCACAGAGCAGCGGGCACAGGCCCCGGGCATGTGTGTGTGTGAGGGTGGGTGTGCATGCTGGCCAGGGTGCGGGGCCATGTCCCGGAAGGCTCCACGGGCAGCAGGAGAGGGTGCAGGCCCTACGCACCTCGTCAGCGCAGACAGGGCCGTCCAGCCCTCGTCCTCCCCTGGCCAGCCGGGTGAGCACGGGCAGCTGAGCTGCTAGAGACATTAGTCCCAAGTCGACCGGAGAAGGATCAGAACAGCGTTCACGTCACTGATGGGACTGTTAAGTCTGGTAGTGACGGCGGCGCCCAGTGCACGCCCGTCTTCCCCTCCTGCTCTTTCCCTCCCCACATTCACGGTGAACGTGGGCTGCTGGCCGGCAGCTGCAGGAGGAGGACGGGCCCCGAGCCTCCCCAGGGGCGGGGGCAGCGATGGCAGTGCAGACATCCCTGCGGTGTCAGGCCGGCCCCCACCCCGGGCCCTGGCCCCGTCAGATCGCACGGGTGTGTGTCATCGGGCCATCCCTCCGGTTACGTGCGCTGAGCGACGCCCGAATAGTTTCCCCGAAACACCTCCAGTCCTGAGAAGCAAATGAGTGAAAACGTGGAGCTGAAGACGGATCGTTTCCTTTAAGCATCTTTTTAAACAAAGAACACGCCTTTCTACAGGTGCTGTTTGGAAGCAACTTAACCCTTCAACAGCACCACTCTGGGTGTTACTTTTACACCTAAAATATCAAAGAAATATGCTTTTCGATGCTTTTAATGCTGCACGAGAAGGCTTCCAACATTCAAGGCAAAGAGCGAGACAATTTTCCAACGCATCAGAGCTTTGTTCATCCAGACGTCAGGCCGCAGTGTCCTCAGGGCTGCGGACGGAGAAAACGAAAGGTGGTGACCGAGAGGGGAAATGGCCATGACCTTCTGAGTGGCCATGGCCTTGGGCAGACCCTTCCTCAGTTTACCTGAGGCACTGGAGGAGGCTGGGCAGGCTCTGTGACCCTTTGGAGCCTGGGTACCTGGGGCCAGGGCAAGGGACGGCACCACTCCAGGCCCCGGGCCTTGCGTGACGAAGCCGCGTGCGGCCCCTGGGGCCGGGTGGTCCTGCCACTTATTACATGTTTGAACCAGGAAGGAACATTAAAGGGGCCTTCCGATTAGGGACACAATCGAAAAACCTCTAAGAAAGGAAATATCTTATTAATTCATTAAGTCAAACTGCTTGTATCTACACTTGTATGACTAGAATTATGGTTCATTAACTTCATTTCTTTATATGAGTTAATTAGCTCAGAGGAGGCCAGAAATTAATTACCAGCTTATATAGTTTGTGCAGAATGGCGTTCTGTTTATTTAGTTTCTCCTATTAACTTTTAATCCCTTCAAACAATAAAAGAGGTAATTAGTATTTTATAAACAAAAATGAATGCAAGAAAGGCAGATAATTTCCCAAATCCTGACGCTCCCATGAGGGCCTGGGCGCTGCTGGTCGAGGGTGCGGACCTGCTCAGTGTTGGCTGCGAGCGGGGGAGGTGGCGTTGGGTGGCCTTGGGGTGGCCGCCCTTGCCCACCATCAGAGGAGGGATATTCAGAAATACCTCACGGAGCCGCGACTCTAGCTTCCGACGTCCCCGCTGTTTGCAAATAATTGCCCATGGATTCAACTACAGTTCTGGAACTCTCTCCGAAGACATTAGGAAAGACACTTACAGGAAACAAAAGCACAGAGCTCGGCTCAAATGGCTGACGCCCTGTAGCGCATTCACCCTGTTGTCGTTGGGGTTTAAAGTAATAGGCCGGCCGGTTGTAGGGCCTGGGGTAGAGTCGCTCATAGAGTCGCTCATAGAGTCACCTGGTGCACACGGCACAGGATGCGTGTCTGTTAAGAGAAAACGCGACAAAGGCAACGTTTTGGCTTACACGAAACTTGGTCTTTCCAAACGAGTAAGAGCTGCATGCGTGTTGCCAGAGCAAACTGACTTTTCCGCGCAGCACGTTTTCTGAGTTTGTGATTATTATATGAGTCTGGAACTTCCAGGGGATTTTCATAGCGTGTGTGCTGAGCTACTTCCTAGCCAGGCACTTAATGAATTACAGGAGTTATTTAATCAATGTGTGTTGTTAGCATAACATTAATATTAATTAAATGTTCATTAAAAAAATTGGATCTTTAACAGCCTGAAAGCAGGGGCTCCAGACATGGTGCCGCCAACGCCTCCCGCACAGCGGGCAGCGGCCCCCCTGCGAAGCTTCTATCAGACAGACTCCTATTAGTGGGGAGTGTCCTCCCAGCCCTGTTAACGCACCCCATTTCCTTCCGAGTAATAACTTGAGCCGCATAGGTCTGCTGCGTTTGACGTCTGTGCCCAGGCACGGCGGACGCCCCTCTGTCTGGGGAGACGGGCTCCGCTGGGCTGGGCCCGTGTCTCAGTGCCGACAGGCACCGGCAGAGGGGAAGTGAGCGTGCCGAGCCGCCCGGGCCTGCAGACGGGGTCAGGAGGAGACGCGGCCAGCAGGCTTGTTTCCTGGGAAGACGGAAAAACCAGAGTGGGCCTTCCTAAGGGACAATTTTAACCGCGACGAAGATCGTAGGGGTTTCCCTCCCTGGCGTAAAAGCCCCATCAGAAAAAGAGTTTCAAAGACACCAGTGGCCATGCTGAATTCCAGGCCCGTCAGGACCTCTGACCCTGACACAGGGTCGACCAGAGCGCTTGGGGGGCGTCACGTCCTCATTGGAGAGGCTCAAATTGTCAGGATCAATTTCAACCTGCAACAAAGCAGGTTTCTCTTCCTGGGTGGGCTCTGACCCCGGCTCTTTGCCCCGGGGGTGCAGAATGGCCCCCTCGCCCTGATCCACAGGTGGCCTGGGTCCTCACCGCCGCACCAGGTCCCCACATGGTGCCTGTCTGCAAGGCCCCAGCAGCAATGGCTGAGCGAGGACAGGCTTTGGAATGGGCGGCACCAGGAGCACTGGACAGGACAGGGAACTTGCCGTATGACTGCCAGGGCTCGGAGACTCCTGAACACGCAATCCCAGGGAAGGTGTCATGAGTGCATACATGCATGTGCGTGCGCCTTGGGAGAACCAGACAAAGGCAGTGGGTTGGGCACGTGTTACGCTGGATCTCTGTCCAGCGAAAAGGTGCTGATACTATCCATGCAGAGGAAGACGGGGTCCCGCGGCACCCCCAAGCTGCCTGCACCTGCTCCCATCACTGCACACAGACAAGCACACCAGATGTGGGAACCGCTCACGGCTCCCCAGGACAGCTCCCCTGGACAGCCCCACCTGCCTGTGTCCTGCCGGTGGGAGGCTGGGCACCCAGGACGGACCCGATCGCCCCCTCAGGCCTCAGGCCTCTGGGCCCAGCCCTGTCTTCGCTGTTGTCATCGCAGCTCCAAGAGCTGCTCATCAGTGCTGCCCCGCCTACTCTTACATCTTTATTCCTCTTAAAAACGGGGTGTTTTCTCATTATTTCTGAGTGTATTTGTTGTTCGTAAACATCTCCACACATCCCTTGGAGGCCAAGTTGTAAAGACAGTCTTTTCTCTTGTCTGGATATTTCCAGACAAAACAAGAACCAAAAAGAACAAAGAAAAAGAGAAAACGAGAGGCCCACCCTTGCCCAGGCCACGTGTGACGTGCCCCAGGACCGCCTGGCACCAGGCGGACGGTTCCTCGGGGGTGGAAGCCCTGAGCCCACCGGGCTCCCGGGCTGCCCGCTTCTGGTGAAAACGTTTCTAACGTAAAAACCTCCGTCCAGGGGAGGCGAAGAAACTGAGGCCACACCGAGACAGGTGTATTTGAGCTGGATTCCATCTAAAGTCACTGTAATTTGTTGGTAAAATAATAAATTGATTTTCTTCTTATGTGACTGAGATTTTTCCAAGTTGACGACGACCCCTAAGGCGCTGGATTTCAAATGGAACATCCCCAAGGAGTTTCCGAACATGCGACACCAGACCGTCTGGGGCACTGGCCTCTTTTCCCTTAGATTGTCCAATAAAAACACGCGCACGGCCAACACAACAGTAGGCGTCCTGTGTGAACGAATCGAAATCGTTCCTGCTTTCTGTCAGGTTGGTCTAAGGTACAGCTGGTGTGCCACAAAATTTCGGCGACTGGTTTGTATGCTGGGAGATGAGAAAGGTTGGCAGTCACTGCTCTAACGCGAACATTGCGTCCTGCGCGGAGAACACTAACGTCGCGGTGTCACGAGTCACACTGGGCCTCCTGGCCGCTGAGCGAGCCCCGGCCTGCTTCTCGGCCCCTCCTTCCCGCCCAGAACCGCGATGTCCGGCTGCCTGTGCGCCCCTGGGCGTGCTGGATGCCGGTGGGAACAGCCTACGCAGACCCTCCAGTCAGCGACCCCAGAAAACTGAACCTAAGTTCCCCGGGCCAGGACCTGGAATGGTGGCACGTGACCGGGGGTCCCGGTGGACACCTGAATAGACTGCAGTGTCCCCACAAGGAGTTCTTGCAGCCACAGTGCCTCAGTCCCTGCCAGCGGCAGCTCTCATGCCGGCTCTGGGTTTCCCCACAGACCTTCCTGCAGGCGCACCTCTCAGCCGCCTCACGGTTCCTTTCGTCCCCGCAGAGCACGCTGGGGGCCGGGTCCCAGAGTCACCAAATGTGGGCTGCGGAGCAAGCGTGAAACTCAGAGAGGCCCCGACCAGCCTCACCTGCCTTCCTGGGGTCACCCGAGAGGATGTCAAGGGACCCAGAACGCGTGCACTCCCCAAACTCGAGCTTCTCTGGCGACCAGCGGTGGCGCAGTTCTTGTGGGCGCTCCGTGGGCAGACGGTCCGTCCACCGGCTCTGACTTTGGAAAACGCCTGTGGTTTTCAGAGATGATACGGATGTTTAGAGTGATGGTAGGAATGCCAGCTTTTCTCTCCACGCTAAGGTTTCAAAGGAGTATTTCCAGAGAAATTTAGAAAGACCAATAATTCGGTCAGTGTAAGTCGCTGTGGTCTCTACTGTCATCGAAACTTTTCTTGCTGCCATGGAAGCTCATACTTTCTCACAGAAGGACCGTCGGGAGCGTCTGCGTGAGGAAGGAGGCGGTGAAGACACCCAGGTGAGGAAGTGGGTTGCAGACAATTCAGCTGTCACGGATCGAACGTCTCCCGGGCCTTGCGAAGCGCCCCCACCCGCCCCAGCGCGAGCCGGCCGTCTCTCTTATGACCCCAGGACAGAGCGAGAGGTCTGCACGGGACCCGGTTCACCTTCGACATTCACGCAAATTTAGCGCCAGTAGATGGTATACAGGAGTGAAGGGAAAAAAAAGCAGTTGGAGGAGCATTTTGCCCATTTATTTCCAAGCACGTAGGCCTTGATGACATGTTTGAAGCCGGAGTTTCTTCTTTTAAGCCTGTAAAATGGGCTTGTAGGGTTAAAGGAAGTTATAAGTGAGGCGACGTCTCGTTCAGACGCGTAGTGTGCTGGTTGCACCGCTGCGGCAGGGACCTAAGTTACCCAGCTCTCAGGCTCCGGCGTGTTCCAGCTGTTACGTGGAACCGAGCCCTTCGTTTCCTCCACGGACCTGATGGGCCACTCCTTCCGAGGAGAACGCTGTCTTTCCATTGTGCTCTAGGCCGAATTATGCTGCTTTTCTACTCGGTCTGCCCGTGGTGGCAGACTCGTGGCCCCATCCTCCACCCTGAAGACTGTGGCTCGGTCACGTCCCATGGAGAGGACCACATGGGCGGAGACTAAATGAGGTTGTTCGCTACCTGACCTTTGAGCAAAGAGACTGCCCTGGTCACTTGCGTGATCGTCGGTGACAGTAAAGGTTCTGCGACTCGGAGAAGAAGGAAGTTCGGTCGTCACCAGAGAGATGAGTAAGGAGAACACCGCCCGCCCTCGCTGGCTTTGGGGAGCGGGGAGAGGGCGTACGCGAGGAACGCGGGGGCTTCTGGAAGCTGGAAGCTAGGGATCCCCCTGGAGCCTCCAGGAGGACCAGCCCTGCAGCACCTGGACTGCCGCCTGGCGAGGCCCCGGCTGGGCAGCTGAGCCCGGGAATGGGAGGGGACCAGCACATGCAGTTGTGAGCCGCTGAGTCTGTGGTGTCTTCCTGCACCGGCGTCAGCTGACAGCTGGGGGACCGCTCGTCCTTTCTCCACTCTGGTGTTTGCAGCTGCAATCTCTTGAATGCGTCCTGCATGTAAGTTAATGTTGTAACACATTGCGTTCACACGCACGGCTCAGGGGCCCTCAGAGCCTTCTGCTGGGTTCCCACGTGCAAGAAAAACGTCTCCCTTCATTATGTAAGGCCGTTCCTGCTTCGTTTCGCTCAACGTGGACTCCCCGCCGCTGTATCGAAAAGCCTGCTCCTGTCCTTCACTTACCTCGCCCTCGGCCCGCACCGGCCGGACAGGCCTGGCCACGGGACTCACGCTCCCCGAGAACGGACTCACGCGTCACATCCCTATTTAAGGTCTAGGACCCAGATCGTGGTCCTGTCACCCATCCGTGCGGACGTCTTCACTTGTCTGTGAAGACGTGGTCCCCGTAACGGGGGAGCCCGGCAGTGCCTACCTGTGGGGAATATAAAATAAGCGACCAGGCACACGGTATGGCAGGGGTTTGGGGGGTGGGATGTAGTGGGAAGAAACACGGTTTCTAGGGTCTAAGCCAAAACTGCATCGCCATTAAGGACAATGTAGGTCAGAGATTCAAAAATTACAGCGTCAGCTCAATGTGCTCTGCGCCATTTGGTGACCAGGGTTCCGAGATGTGTCCCTGCAGCCAGTCACAGTGCTCTGAGGTCACCTCACCCTGTTCAACTTCACTGTGTCACCCCCTGCCCTCTCTGTGCGCGCACACACACAGCACAGCAGAGGTTCCCGGTGTTTTTATGTCCAGCTAAAGAGGCAGAGACGTCAGACCTGCCGATGGGGCACATCTGCCCGGCACCGTCCCTCAGGGAGTCTGTAAACCCAGGGTCCCAGCACCCTTTGCACAAACCACGAGAGCGCCTGTTGTCGCGGTGTGTCGAGGGGCACGCGGGTGCCTGAGGTCCCTCCCCCGGGAGCGAGGGCGCGACCTCTCCCTTCCCTATTGCCCTTTTCCCGGCTCCGTCCCACATCCCGGGTCGACTTCACTGAGGGCTGCCGGTGAGGGGGGCAGACGCAGGTAGTGACAGCGCCCGTGATGGAGTGCGCGGCCGAGCCGCCGAGGCCGCTCCCAGAACAAATTGAGTCCCATCCACGTCTCATCCATTATTTAGGGGCGGTTGGCCAGGCTTGGCTTCTATAGATTTGATAATCATTCAGATGTCCATATTTAATATGGAACGCGGATTCCTCATCTGCGCGTCGATGGCCTGTCACCACGGAACAACAGTGCGCAAACGGAGAGGTGATGTATGGATCGGCCGAGATATTTGACGTAAATAAATATGTAAGAGGGAGATAATATGAAACCCTGCCAGCATGCCTCCGTGTCCGACTGGACAGCCCCGTGTGGCGCCGTGACGCCACGCAGCCGCAGCCGGTGAATATTGGGCTGCGCGCCGGAGACCAGCACACAGCAGATGGTTCTCTGCAGGCTAACAAATACATCACCCCTGATAACGGATGACAAATGTTGTTCCATATTGTGTCAGACAAAACCAGGGCCCTTGTAAAGCAAGTGTCACAGCTGGAACGGGCTATTTTAACACAGCTACCCAGGGAGGGGACACGCAGGCCGTCGCCTGCTCCGAAGGGACCTGAACACCCGGCTGCCGGGATGTCTTCCCCGCCAGACCCGGCGGAGGGCGAGTGCTGGGGGTGGACCAGGCTCGGCCAGACCGCCCCTGCCTCCCAGGGGCCACTCGCCTGGGCTTGTATCTAGTGTCCAATGTCGCCTGTGTCCTTTGCATGGGAGCCTGACAGCACAGACAGACGGAAGCGCCGAGGTGGCGGGGCGGGGGGTGGACGCGAAGACGGCAAAGAGTGTGCGATCAGAAGAGCTAATCGCTTTATTTACTCCGACGGCCTCCTGGCAGCTAGATTTATGAGCGACCGTGAGTTAAATGTCACCGGGTAAGACAGCCCCAAATGCTCCCTTTTATGAAGTATTACCCCAGGTTAATTAGCAAACGCAGTGGCTCTGTGTTGCCATTTCATTTCGGTCATTTCTCCCTCAGAGGCTGGGCTAAAGTCACGTCCTCCGCCGAATCTCCACAGAGGAGGGAAAATATTAATTCCTCCCTCTGTGCCCATTTGTTTATTAATGCTACGTCTTTTCTCTCTCTCTTCCCAGCAAAAATAAATTCTCTTCTGTGACCTTCACGACCGACAGGCTCCCAGGCAAGCCAGCGATCACGTGTTTGGCGTGATGATCAGATGCTTCGCCTCTCTCAGGACGGGGCCAGTGGCAGCTGCCAGGATGCCGGACTGTCCCCCGTCTGCCTCCTGTGCCAACAAAGACGCCGATAACGCAGGCGGCACCTTGCCATCACTTCCCGACTTCATGAACTTGCCCTCACCTCCCCGACTCTGCACGAGACCCCGCGCCGCAGGTCCCGTGTGGGCCCCAGCCGCTCTCCACCGTGGGCCGGTAACAGTTGTTTGTCTGATAAAGCTCAACCTATTTGGAACACAGATGTTTGATTATTATTTATTTCTCTCTGAAGCCCACTCATTCAGTCCCAAATGGTCGCTTTTCCCCTTTTGCTTAAATTTAATTTGGAATGTGTGTTGTTGGTATGTGACGGGCACTTTAATTATTAATACGATCCTGTAATGCTCGGCACCGTGGTTTTAAGCTCTTTAGGGGCCGGAGTCCCTGCTGCCTCCTCCCTCACGCTGCTGGGGCCCCTGGATGAATACAAAGGTAATTACAAACTGCAGGACGGATCTGCAAGGATCACCTCTTCCTTCGACATTTGTGCCGGCCTGTTTAGCCAAGCGCCACTCCACCAGCCGCTCAGCCGAGAGCCGGGGAGGCCTCCGGTGTGGCCGTCTCCCTGGGACCAGGACTTTTACCTGCATGCGTGTGAGTCTGTAACTGCGTTTCACATACAGACACAGGGGTATCCTGCTTATCATCACGGGAGAGTCCAGGAGAGAGGGCCATGTGCCCACAGTCGCCACCGCACCTCAGGAAGAGGCCACAGAGGGCGAGCCCTGCACGGACATCAAAGGGCAGCCGGGGGAGGCGGAAGCCCACGGAGCGCGTGCCCGGACCCCAGCCTGGCGGCTCTGGGCCGTAAGTGCTGCTGCGGCCGTGGTGACGAACGGAGCCCTGCTTGGGACCCTGTGGGGGTCTCTGTGTCTCCGAGGTGGACTCTCCAATCACAGCCAGCCTCTCCCAATGTGCGGCGCTGGCCAGAGGAGGCCGGGTCCGAGGGGTGCTGAGCAAGCAGTGTCGTGCCCCTGATGGGGGCGGGGGTCTGCCGGGGACGGCTGGGGTCCCCCCACCAGGCTCTCAGACCCGGGACCACCAGAGCCAACGCCGGCCCGCCCAGTTACCGGACGCTGCCCAGTGTGCGTGTGTGCAGACGTGAACGCCCCTTTCCTCCTGCAAGGAGATGTCACTCATCCCGGATCTTGGCCTGTTCCGACTTCCTGGTGCTGTGACCTTGATGCGCCCTCTGCTGATGGAGCCCCCTAGGAAAAGCAGGGGGTCCTCCGTCCCCACAGCGGAGCTTGGCATCCACGGGTGGCTCATGGCCAGCTCACCGGCCCACTTCCTTCCTCCTACCCTGGGGGCCGGGAGTGACTCAGCTCACGCAGGCAGGGTGAAATCGGGGTGCAGCCTTGTGTCTGAGTGCGCGTTCTGTGCGGGGGTGAGGGTGCTGGCCTGGCCCCGAGGCTGGGCGTCCAGGCCAGAGTCCGCGGGATCAAGGCCGTCCCTCCTCACCCGGGGTGGTGACTGTTCACGCTGTGCCACGGGGAGCAGGCCCTTCCCCGTGGGTGACTGGGTGACCGGGGGCGCTGTGGCTGTCATTAAGTAGGAAGCATCCAGGTGACTGTGATTTCGGTTCAGACAGAAAACAGACAGGCGAGACCCAGAGGGGACGCTGAGCCCACCCTGCGGGGCAGACAGTGGTCCAGCATCGACCCCAGGCGCCCAGAGCAGAGGGAGCATCAGCCGGCAGACGCAGGTCAGCTCGGTCGGCAGGACCCCCGAGGGCAGGCGGCCGTTAGGGACCCGGCCGTTTGCTGACCACGCTCTTATGTTCAAAATGGTACAAACATCATAGCTGCTCTTTGCAAACGAGAGCTCAAACCTTTATTCATATTTAGATTCTAAAGATCCCAGTGCGATGTCTTTGCATCATTGGGTCTGTTTCACTCGATGCCTCTCGACCTGCTGGCTCATCGCCTTTCCTTTTAGGAGGTAGGGCGTCGGTGAGCGAGGTTTTCCAAGGGCCGCGAGTGAGGGGGACGTGGTGCGTGGAGAGTGAGGAAGAGACGGCAGGGCCTCCAGTGCCCGCATTTGAATACTGGAAGCCCCTCGTCCCCGGAAGTCAGTTACGCCCCTCGCCCAGGTCCGGTTTTAAACATCTCGCTTTGACTCCTCGCCTCTGAAGTTCAGTTCAGTGCTTTTCCTGCTCTCGCTCTGCCTCCTGCGGGGCGTTGCTTTATACCGTTTTTGACAAGGGACTGCAGCAGCCCTTTGGAAAGTGGAGCAGTAGCAACATAATTAAAGAGCTGACTTAGCAGGGGGTGCGCCGGGGGAGGGGAGCGGAGAGAACGGCACAGGCACCTCGAGCCGGGGCGCACCCCGCTCGGAGGGCACACCTGGGTCCCTGAAGGGTTTCACTGTGTGTTCCCCAGGAAGACGGGGCTCTGGGACCTCGAGTCCAGCGTCCCCTGTTCCTGGTCTCAGAGGGATGTCGTTACGCTCTGATGTGCTAATTGTCCTGCCGCCAGTAGGCTGACTCAATATTTGTCCTAATACCTGCTTATTTTTTTCTACTTCTACTGGGAAACAAAAAGCACATTCTTTAATGAGCACCTTCTTATCAAGTGATGTTTGATTATAGCAAATACAACAGAACCGGCTGAATACTGAAGCCAATGTGTCCCCAAAAATTACCCCTTCCTGGAATACGACCCTCACTAACGGATTATGATTTCGATTGTAATCCAGCTTCATGAGGATATTATTATTATTTATTACTATTATTATTTTTGCTAACCACCATATCCAAGTAGAGCATACAAACATCAAATTATCTTTAAGTCCCGTTTAGGTTTTTAAAGTAGCCAGGAAAGTGAAGTAACGCATTTCTAAAACCTCCGCCCCTTCCGTTCTTGTTCAGATACATTGCAGAGTTACATAAGTGCTCGGTTAGGGGGTCAGTTACAAACACCACTGGGCTGCAACGCAATTAGAGATCTGATCTGAGGGGATGTGTCACAGTGCAAGTTTGTTTGCTTCCTCGTGGTTGAAATTACTGAGTCAAATTTTAGCCCAAAGAGATGCTTCTCGACTCTTGCGCTCCCTTCGGTGAAGGCCTGGGAAACCTTGGGGAGCTGTCTCGTTGCAAGCTTCCAGCACAGTTGGTCCCCAGGGCGAGAGGGTGCTGGCTGCAGCTTTTCCTGCCACCGGGAACCATCCCCCATAAGAGACCCTCGGGAGCAGCGGGACCCCACAAACACACATTTCGGAACTTGTGGCTTGAAAACCCTCCCCATTTGCAGAGTTAGCACAAATAGCAGTGTGCCCGGGGCAGGGGGTCCGCGCTCCTGGAAGCTGTATCCAGCACCAGGGAACAAAACGGACCTGACGTTGGACCCGGCAGCCCGTCACCCCCCAAGTCCCCTCGCTCTCCCCGTGTGTGCTCAGCTGGCAGCCCACAGATGTCTCGCACCTGGTGAATGGTGGTCACACGCTCGCTCGTCAGGCCAGCAACCGGGAGTCACACCCACCGAACTGTCAGAAAGGCAATTTTGTTTTTCATGGGACACTATAAACATAACTAACCTAGCATCGTATCCGTGCAATTAAAGCTATTTTCTGTGAAATTAAAACACTGATTTTTACCAGCCCAAGGTTTTCCCATTAAAATAATCTAAGAATTGCCACGTAGTAAATATTTTAACTGCAGCTTTATTATACACGGTGTGCATTGGGAGAACGAGCGGCTTTCCCTCCCGTGCCACGCTGGGTGCGCTCTCCTGATGCTTTGAGCTCATTATATGAAAGTGGCCATCGAAGCAGCTGGGCTTCTGCACTGATACGTGGAACGCGAGGAAGGGAGAGACCATGGCCACACCGGGGCACAGTGCCTGTGTTTGAGGAGGGTCCCTCCTCACACGACCTGTCAGACCGGACAGACTTCAATCACTCGGTGCAGACATACGTACGGCCTCCAAGCCCTCCATAGCCCATGCTGAAGAGTTGACATCGTCCAGAGATGATAAAAATACATTATTTTGGGGACTAAGTTCGAGTTCTGCTATTCATGCCCCGCGAGCTCCTGGACGCCTCCCCCAGATGGACCTCAGAGCCTGTGTGTCTGAGGCAGACAGCTGAATAACGCATTTTAAGTTCGCTGCATGTGTGGAAATGAAAGGCGCGGAAAACGGGTAGCGACGAAGTGTCCAGAATGAAAGCAAAATTTTCCACTGACTTTAAAGAACTCCCCAAATACTCTCTTGTCGCTTGGAGGCGGTCAGATGGGCCCAGGGGCGGGAGAGGGGTCATCCCTGAGGTTCTCTCTCTGCTCTCCAGCGGGACACGCGGAGGTGACAGCTGAGGTCACTGAATTCTAATGGTTTCCCAAATGTGACCCCCGGTTTCCAGGACACCTGAAGGGAAAGCTCGTCTGAGGTCAGCTGATGAGTTCTCCCACTTCATTCCCCAGGGTGGCTCGGCCCCTTTGCCGGGCGGAAGGCCCGCTCCGAGGAACAGAGGCGACCTGCCCACTGACCCTCCCATGAAACAGAAAGACGGGCCCCGGCTCCGCACGGGGCAGCGAGGGTGCAACACTCGGGGTGAGGGTGGTGCCGTGTGTGCGGAACAGGGAACAGTGACACAGCATTTGTTTGGGAACCGACTCTCCAAAAAACGAATTCCTCTAAATCTGGAAGACCTTTTCACCATCCATCGCGGGCCAGTACAAGAACGGTTAATGTCAAAATGCAGGAGATACTGCGTCCCAGGCTCTGCCCGCGCGTGGCGTCTGCGGCGCGTGTGGTTCTGCACGAAGCCCCCTCCCCAGGGGCAGCCCCCAGTGTCCAGTGTCGACCGGGGCTATCGCCTAGTTCAGCTCCAGTAGGAGACAGCGGGCTGTCCCCAGTCTGTCTGACCGCGCGCACTCTCTTTGCCGTCCTCGAGGGTGTGCCACCTGCCCTGTGCTGTTAGGGCTTCTTCTCTGCTAGGACGGTGCCTGGCGGAGGGGGCTTCGGGGGGAGGGAAGCTGTTCTTACTCAAGCAGGGACGGGAGGAGCTGACGACAGTGACGGTGATCACTGAAGCCGCAGGGAACGCGTCCGTTCCGCTTCGCGAGAGCTCCGATGACGTTCGGGAGGTTGACGTCCACGCAGCCTCTTGGCCCTTGAGCCCCGTTTGTTTGCCGTGTGAAAGGTGAGGGTGAAGGTCAAGTGCAGGCAGCCTGGTCTCCTCCGCTGGGAGGACACACTGTCACCGTGTCACCGTGTGAGAGGGGAGGGTGGCCTCCCAGGTTCCCACGCGCCAGCCCAGTCTGTGAAAACAGCCACGTCTTCCTGGAGTCCCGTGTCTTTCAATGACATCACATCTCATGTTCCCAATTCCTTGATCTCAAAAAACAAAATACGCCTCCAGCAAAACACAGCGCCGTCCTCTAGCCACTTCGGAGGGCCCTCCAGGGCCCTTTGGCGTTCCGTCGCACCTCTCCCGTTTTTCGCTCTCCGCCTGTCCTCCCAGCCTTAGCCTCGGATGGACGCCCCAAACCCTGATGACCCGGAGCCTCTCCCCTTCTGCCTAACGGGGCTCCTCACGCAGCTGGACCCTGTCACCTGTCAGATCCACCCCCTCCAGTGGGGACCTGGAGACTGGGATGGGGCCGTGACGGAAGGCGCCTGAGGGAGGCCCTGGCAGGAACCAGGGGCCGTGGGTCCCCCCTTCCCGGCAGCGAGGTGTCCCGTCCTGATTCAATCTCTTTGCCGAAGCAAAATGGGGAAGAAAAGAGTGTTGGGAGGGGCACAGGCGGGCTGGTGGGGGAGCCAGGGGAGGCGGCAGAGCATGCACAGTGGGGGGTCGGGACCGGAGGAGTGAAGAGCACGGTGGTGGGGGTGGGGGTGAGGGGACAGAGAGCACGACTGCAACCCCACCCCCACTTCTCTGAGCTCCTCAGCAGCCACGAAGACACCGCTGGGTGCGTGTGACGCACAC